>CAUYRT010028080.1:0-51727 GCA_963574885.1 Lepilemur ruficaudatus | reverse complement strand
GCTTGTAAGGTTTCAGTTGAGTAGTCTGGCGTTATTCGGATTGGCTTTCCCTTGTATGTTACTTGCTTCTTTCACCTTACAGCTCGTAGAAGGGCCTCTTTAGTTGATATTTTGGTCAGTCTGATGACTGCATGTCGTGGTCTGACCTATCTATTTTCCTTCTTTCTGAAATTCCTTTTTTTTAATATGTCTTACAAGGCAGGTCTATGGGCAAAATATTCCCTCAGTTTTTGTTTGTTGGAGAAAGTCTTTATATCTCTTTTACTTTTGAATAATAATTTTACAGCGTACAGAATTTTAGGTTGGTGAGTTTTTTTTCCCCTCTCTTAACACTTTAAATATTTCACTCCAATCTCCTTGCTTGCATGGTTTCTGAGGAGAAGTCAAATATAATTCTTATCTTTGTTCCTCTGTAGGTAACATGTTTTTCCCCTTTTGGCTTCTTTCAGAATTTTTTATTTACCTTTAATTTCTACAGTTTGAATATGATATGCCTAGCTATATATTTTTTAATTTCTTATTATTTTTGCATTTATCCTGCTTGGTGTTCTCTGAGCTTCCTGAATCTGTGTTTGGTGTCTGACATTAATTTGTGGGAATTATTAGTCATTATTTATTCTAATATTTCTTTTGTTCTTTTCTTTTTTCTCCTTCTTATACTCCCATTACTCATATGTCACACTTTTTGTAGTTGTCCCACAGTTCTTGGATATTCTCCATTATTTTCTTTCTAGTCTTTATTTCTCTTTGCTTTTCTGTTTTGGAAGTTTCTCCTGATAGATCTTCAAGTTCAGAGATTCTTCCCTCAGCTGCATCCAGTCTACCAATGAGCCCATCAAGGGCACCCTTCATTTCTGTTACAGTGTTTTTGATCTCTAGTATTTATTTTTTATTCTTAGAATTTCTCTCTCTGCTTTATTACCCATTTGTTCTTGTATGTGGCCTATTTTGTTCCTCAGTGCTCTTAGCATATTAACTGTAGTTATTTTAAATTCCCTGTCTGATAATTTCAATATCCCTGCCATAGCGGAGTCTGGTTCTAGTACTTGCTCTGTCTCTTTAAACTGTAATTTTTGTCTTTTACCACACCTTGTAATTTTTTGTTGACAGCCAGACATGATGCACTGGGTAAAAGGAGCTCTGGTAAAGAGATCTTTAGTGATGTGGTGGCAAGGTCTTGGGGGAGGGGAAGTGTCCCATATCCCTGCAATGAGGTCTCAGTTTTTTAATGAGGCCATGCTCTGCATCTGGGCTGTGAACTTCACAAGTGAGTCTCAGTTTTTACTGCTCTCAGTGGGACACGATGGCAAGAGTTGCCTGAAGTTGGTGTTTCCCTTCTCTCATATGGAAGGCTGGAGATGGGTATTTCTGTTCCCTCAGGTTGGTTAAGCTCTGAAACAACCCCAATAGTTTAGGCTCTGATAAAATAGTTTCTCTTCAGGGCAGATCTTATTAAAAAGACCAGAATACTCTGGCATATTTCAAAATGGTTGCTTTCCACCTCCCCCTGTCAGAGGTATGATGGGATGCTTCTCTGATCTTCACTGTGAGAACCTGGTAGAGCTCCTGCAGGTAAAACTCATGCAAGTGGGGGGCTTCCCGATGGCTGGGCCCCTCCTAGAGTTGTCCACAGTGAGCCTCCTGTAATTTGTCAGCTACAGCTTAGGTTTTCCTGCCTCAGTGCTGCTTCTAGAGGAGGTTTCCGCTCTGGTAAGTTGTGCTTCTATGTATTCGTCTGTCTGTCTCCAATTTTTGGTGCAGGTGTTTGTCCTGGGACCTCACTTCTCTGTGGGATCTAAGAAGACACATACAAAAATTGTTCATTTTTTCCATTTGTTCAGCATTTTACTTGTTAAGATAGAGTGATGACTTCCAAGCTCCTTACATGTAGGACCAGATACCAGAGAGTCCTAATTATGCTTTTAAAGCACTTGCCTTTGACTCATTTTGTGTTAGTGTTGCTGAGAACTATTACTTTGAGAGGCAGTCTCACAATACCAAGTTATTCAGCGCCTTTATTTTATAGAGCACTTAGTAAACAGTGATTGTAAGCTAACCGTCTATTCATATTGGAAGTGATCTTAGAAACTATACAGTCCAACCCATATTTCTAAGGTGAAAAATGAGATCCAAAAAAATTAGATAATTTGATCAAGGCTGTTCAGCTGGTTAATGGGAGAGCCAATCTCTTAGTCAACGTTGTGGTTTTTTTCACTAGTTCCAGATCTCTCAATTTCAAATTGTTTATTTCTTAAATTTGCAAGTTTCTATAGTTGGATTGAGAGTTTACATAGTCTACTGTATTAAATGAAAATCTGCCTCAATTTCCAAGAAACAGCTGATGAAAAACAGTTTTGTATGGCAAATGCCACTGTTTGGTTACTCAATGCTCATTCATTACCTCCACCCCAGTTTTGCAGTGGGGGTATCCACCTGCCTCCCGCATGTCTCACAGGATGGTGCCCCCATCCTCTGGGCAGATCCTGTTGAGTCTAAGCCCAAGCTGGAAACCTGTTTTCTTTCCAGCACTTAGTTTAGGAATGAACATGTGACTAGGTAAAGGGAAAGTCTACTGAAAGATTCCTGGAAAATGTTTCCTTGCTTCTAGGAGATAAATACAAGCAAAGGTGGTTTCCCGCATGTTGTCACATCTGGATATGAGGGCTAGAGCTCCTTAGCCATTTTGGAACCACAGGGTAGAGAGCCAGAAGGCAAACATGACACACTATAGCAGATGAACAGATATAGAAACAATCCGGATTCTTGAAGACATTGTGAAGCAGCTAGACTTCCTGTTGTGTTAGGTGGTAAATTGCCTTATTGTTTGAACCAGATTAAGTTGCATTTGTATGTTACTGGCAGCCAAAGTCTAATAGAAACAGCTATCAAATGTATATTCCCTTATTTTCAAATTTATCTTCAACATATACTCTTCTTAAATTTAATATAAACCTATTACCTAAACAGTATCTGGCCCACAGTAGTAATATTTGCAGAAGAATCTAGGTACCGTCTAATTTCAATGCCTACAAATCATGACCACAGTTCTCTGCTCTTCCAGCTGCAGACGCTACAATGCGACGGTCCACTCCTCCCAATAGGTCTGCCAATTTTGCATTGTTTAGAAGAATATTTATAAAATCTGAATTAAATGACTTTGATTCAGACATGTCTGCACCATTCTCTGCTATTCTGTGTTCTGCTGCTGTACACATTTATATTACCTGCTGGGCCCTTGAGGTAGCTGTATATAAGAGCCTGATAAACTGCTCTTCTTAGAGATTTTTTCGTTTAATCTCCAAACTCAATGCCCTTCACTCCAACAAGTTTCATACATTGCACGTAGCTTAGAGAGTCTGGGTCTCTAGACACCAGGGTGTGCATAGGCCAGTGCTTCTCAATCTTGGCTGCATGTGAGAATCAGCTGGGGAGAGTTTAAAGTCCCCATGTTCAGGCCACATCCCAGATGAATCAAGTCAGAATCCCTGGGAGTAGGATCGCGGCATGAGTGCTTTGTTTTTTTTAAATTTTTTAAAAAGCTTTTTATTTTGAAATAATATAAAACTTATAAAAAACTTACAAAAATAGTATGAAGAGTTCCTGTATATCATTCATCCAGCTTCTTCAGGCAAGCTTTACCATTTTCTATCTTTCCCTCTCTATGGATACTTCTCTCTATATATATATTTATTTTCTGAAACATTTGATAGCAAGGTGAAGACATGATACTACTTCACTGCTAAATATTTTAGTGGGCATTTCAGTGTGTATTTCCTAAAAACAAGGACATTTTCTTACATACTCATAGTATAATTATCAAAATCAAGAAATCAATGTTGATACAATTATATCATCTAATCTGTAAACCTCACTTCAATTTCTCCAAATGTTCCAGTGATGTCATTTTTCTGATCCAGCTTCTAGACCAGGATATAATTCAAGAGCACTGTTGAATTTAGTTGTCTTGTCTCTGTAGTCTCCTTTACTATGAAACTGTTTCTCATATTTTTTCAGGACCGTATCATTTTAAAAAACAACAGACCAGTTATTTTGTAAAATGTCTCTCAATTTGGGTTTGTTGAATGTTTTCTCATGATTAAATTCAGGTGGTGCATTTTGGATAGGGGTACCCCAGAAGTGATACTGCGTTCTTGTCAGTGCATCATTACCAGGAGGCAAATGACAGGCATTCATATTTTTTAAAATCTTCCTGTGTGATTCCAACAAGTGCCCAAGGTTGAGAACTACTTACTTTGGCCAAGTGTATATAGTCCCTTATTTTTCACGCTGAACATCCTTTTAACAGGTGGAAGCAGGAAGTGACCAAGAAAGAAGCTTCTAACTCTGAAGAGGACAAATCCAAGAGGCCAAATGGTGATGTCAAAATGTTAGGCAAGTCGGTGATAGACTGGAGGAAATATAAGGGAGGAAGGGGCAACAAACTGTCTTCATGTTCTATACAATTTACGTCTGTGTTTTAAACTGCTACTGAACAGGTCAACAGATTTGTGTATACCTCTCCCTATCCGCGAGTCCTGCCACAGTGATTAAACTCCTTCCCTCCTCCCATGTTCCTTAGGATTTGTACTTATTACATCATCCCTTGGATTTAAGATACTTACCTGTTTTCTCCACTGGATTGTAAGTTTCCTAGGTGCAGAAGCTTTATCTGACTAAAATTGTATCCTTGTACACCATACAGGTGATTATAAACTACTAGATGCTCAATGAATGCTTGCTGAGCTAGACTTGCTGGCTTACATGTTCTGCTAGTGTTGAAGAAAATCAGATAATGTGGGTAGACACAGATACATGGCAAATATAGTTGGTCTGAATCACAACTTTAGGTGTATAAACTATCACATCTCCTTATTTTCAACAGAACAACTTAATATGGTTAGGCAGTTGAGAAACCTAACTGCAACCATTTGTGGAGCTTCCTGTCCTTTGCTTGGGTTCATATCAAGAATTCAAGATCATAAATAGTTTCCAAATATGTGTAACTGAAGATGGCAATAAGGGGAGAGGAGATCCTCCTATTCCAGGCATTGTTTCTTGTCCATACTGATAACCTGCAGGTCACATCAACCATTTACTTTAGAAGTAAGCAGGATTCCAAATTAATCCGCCTTGGGGAGGTCTTGTGACTCGATGGCGACATTCTCTGAGTAAAGAATCTTATCGTAAGTTCCTCAAATTGTTGATGTACTGATCAATGTATAACCTGCTGACACTGAATAGGACACTGATTTATTTTACGATTAGCTGAAGCATGAAATTTTACTGATTGTCTTGAGTGTTAACATTTTTTAGCCTGTATGTTGTAATCTGTAGCTAGTAATTATGACATTTGTATTGTACCCACCAATGAAAAGAGGACAATTCTCTCATGAGGAGTCCTCCTTCCTTCTTTTAAACTTTCACCTTGTGACAGACTCTGCAATACTTCCAACTTTGTTGAAGTGTCTCCCCAGGTCAATCCTCACATTTGATTTTGAGTGAACCTTTATAAAATCATTTCTGACTCAACAGCCTTCATTTCAGTCAACAATATTCTACTACTGAGATGACAATTATCCTTGTCCCTATGGTCTATACAGGTTTGATGGCTCTCTGTGGCTTTCATATCACCATATTTGATTATGAAGCAAATTATCTCTCTGTATACTACCCCAGAGCCCCAGAGATAAAAATTTGGCTCACAAATTTGCTTTGATGACATGCAAAACTTTTTACAAAAAACATGCTGCGTGGCTTTAAGCAGGCCATGTGCTCTCTAGTTAGTTGCAGTGGCCAACACTCCTTACTGCTGATACCCATGTGCTTCACACATTTGCATGACCTTCACAAGACTTTTGACTTTGCCGTCCCAGTGGTCTTGCTAGTTCTCTGGGGGTAACTCCAGGAACAGTTTGATCTCTTCTTCTGGGAACTACAGACTCCTGTTCTCTCCCTCCAACCTACAGCCTCCCAATAGGAAAGCACCCTTCTAAGCCACTCTGGTTCTTCCTATACTCTATGTTCACTCTTCCACTGCACCCTGCATGCATTGGACCACCACCATCTACCACTTCTGTATTTCTGCACATTGTTGTCCCCTTCTGATTTCCATTTATTTCTTGAAGCTGTGGGTTTTAAAGCTGTCTTTGTCTTTGAATGGGAAGAAAAGAAAACTGTAATAAAGAATGGGAGAAAAAAAGTTAATATTTCAAATATTATTCCATCAGCCACACATAGTCAGTTATTCCAGGTTCCTGTGCTATAGGGTGACAATAAACAAATTATTTTTGTCTCCTAGCTGAACTTGTCTATCATCAAATTATGATATTTAATAAGTAAAATGCACAAGCAGATTCAAAAGGTAGGATACCTTGAAAATGCACTTAAAATCCGGTAAGTTTTTCCTTTTTCACACATCCACTTCTTTTTAACCTTCAGCAGGTAAAACTCAAATTTTGCTGACCATAGAATTAGAGGGCGATCTTGGTTTAATATAGCTAAACTGAAACTCCCACAAACTCTCCCCACATTCCCATCACCAAGCTTTCTCCAAATGTCTAACTAACATTTTATTTCCTGAATCACAGTCTTTCCCTCCAAGGAAAATCTCCACATCATTCTCAACTGCCCAGATCATATTTCTTCTCTGTAGGTCATATTAGGTTGCACGTTTTTTTGAGGACTTACCTGCCCTGGACCACTTAAACAACACATAACTTATATCTTAAATATTCTTTTCCATGAACATTTCCTTCTGATTAATGTTTCAATTAGAAGATTGGTTCCCCATCCTGACCTCTGTTGGCCTGAACATGCTGCTCACCCAGTTTGGATGACCCTCTAATCAACGCACTGTTTCATCTTTGAGATTTCTTTGCATTTGCTGTAACTCCATTCACTGCAGCACACCTATCAGATTAGAAGTGGAAGAGGGCACAGGCTCATGTTTAGTTTGCTTTATTAAAAGATCTCAGTGAACTTGGACAGAAACACCTAGCCCTAGCAAAGCTTTCACACTTTGGCTCCTGTGATATAATAAGAAATACTTACTTTGGTCTTTGTCCCTACCTTCTACCTTTTCCTTGCACTCCTAAGACACTTGGAATTTTTTTGGTTTGGCATACTAATGAAAAGACTAACGAAGAGGGGCTCCTGGATAGCTTTGGGATGGGGGCTGGTTGCCAGGGCAACCAACCATGTGCTTGGAGGGCTGAAACTTTCAGCCCAATCCCCTGGCCCTGGGAAGAGGAGCCAGGCTAAAGGTTGAGCTGATCATCAATGGCCAATGATTCAGTCAATCATGCTCACATAATGAAGTCTCCATAAAGACCCAAAAGGACTAGGTTCAGAGAGCTTCTGGGTGGCTGAATATGTGGAAGGTGACATGCCCCAGGAGGGCATGGAAGTTCTATGCCCCTTCCCAATACCTTGCCCTCTCTTCTATCTGATTGTTTCTGAGTTATAGCCTTTTACGTTAAATGAGTAAATGTAAGTAAACTATATCCCTAAGTTCTGCGAGCCATTCTAGCAAATGATTGAACATGAAAAAGAGGTTGTGGAAACCCCCTATTTATAGCTGGTTGGTCAGAAATTCTGGAGGCCCAACTTGCAATTGGCATCTGACGTCGGGGGCAGTCTTGTGGGACCGAGCCCTTAACCTGTGAGATCTGACTCTAATTCCAGGTAGACAGTGTTGAAATTGGATTAAATTAAAGGACACTCTGTTGGGGTCAGCTGAGAATTGCCTGGTGTGTGGGTAAAGACACCCCACACATCTAGTATCACAAGTGAAGAACTGAGTGTTAAGTGCCTGTGTGAGAGCACAGAGACAGTTTGGTTTTTCCAATCTCTTATTGCTACCTGCTGTCCTCATCACAAAGACAGCCTGATTTTTAACAATGAGGTGGGTTTTTAACAATGAGTACTATTTGTGATAGTTGGAAAGGTCTTGATGGTTCCAGAAAGGATAAGAAAAACATGACATGGAGCCTTATATTAATAAATAGAGATAAAACGAACTCCAAGAAAACCAGACAAGTTTTATCGTAGCACACCCTTTCCTGTATGGTCCAGTCCCTCTCTCTTTTTGCTTTAACTGATGTTTCTGCCTTCTCAGTCTTCATTTCCAAGTTCAAGTTGTTTGCTCCTACCTGCTCAGCTAGAGCTGTTTCTCTGTCTTGGCCCACGAACAGGTGTGGCTGATTTGCTTCCAGTTGTTACTAAGTTCCCGTGAGTCTGTCTCAACAAGAAGATTCCTTCGCTCTCACTCAATTTACCGCTAATCGGGAGCCTTTCATTTGAGGCCAATTAAAACGGGTAATTAAGCTTCAGTAAATTAATTTAATCTCTTTTTCATAAAATCGAAAAGATCTCAATTTGAAGGAAATAATTTTTCTTTCTCTCCTGTTATCAACAACTGTATTTTAGAAGATGTTATGAAATAAAGTTACTTACTTTCTTATTACAAACTTGCAAAGAGATTGACAAATACCTTAAGTGATTCCGTTTTGATCCTTTTCAGGTTATTCATTTACATTCCTCAGATGTTCACTGGACCCTATCATTGAATCCTAGCATGGAACTCTACCATGGAACCCTGCCAAAAATACAATGTGCAGGTTCTGACCTCAATAGTTAATAACTTTGTAAGGCAGAAGATCATATACATAGTTATTAATGGAGGACAGAATTTATTAAACACCAGGAAAAAATAACATACACTACAAAAGGTGGAACACTAAAGAAAAGGTTAAGTCTGGCTGCAGAAGGGTGGTGGGTTACGGAAGACTTACCGATTGAGGTAGAAAGAAGGGCAGAATTTTGACAGAAAGAAATAATAATGAGGGTAGAGAAGGCATTTCAGATGAACACAATAGAGTATGTAAAGTATGGAGGTGAGAAAGAGCAGATCTATTTGGGGAGAGCCCAGGTTAGCCAGATCTAGGAAGGTGAGGGAGAATATAGCTGGAAATGCAGCTACGGCCTTGGTCAGGGACAGTGTTGTGTTCATGTCAACTGGTTTATACTTTGCTCCATAGTCTGGATGAAGCAACTGGGAGTCTTAACAAAGGAATGATATTGTCAGAGCTGTGCTCAGAGGAGCTTGCTTTGATAATATCGTTTACAAGGGGTGGTTAACAGGGGTGTTATAACTCACAAAGGTATTAGCAGCGGTGGGCAAATGACAGCCCATAGGCCAAATGCAGCCCATCATCTGTGAGTTAAAAATGGTTTTTACATTTTTAAACTGTTGAAAAAAAGAAGAATGAAATTTTGTGACACATAAAAATTATAGGAAATTTAAGTTTCAGGATCCATAAATAAAGTTGTATTGGAACACAGCCACTCTCATTTGTTTATGTATTATCCAGGCTGCTTTTGTGCTACAGTGGCAGAGTCGGGTCACTGCAACAGAGACCATATGGTTCACAAAGCCCAAAATATTTGCTTTCTGACTCTTTACAGAAGAATGTCTCAACCTCTGGTCTAGAAGTCTAAAGAAATCAGACTTTGGACAGCTAGCGATTTCAGGAAAAAATGTAAAATACACAGAACTAACACTTGTTTAGGCTTGGTACCTAAATTTTTTTTCTTCATTGTGGCCTAACAAAATATTTTGTATCATTTATTCATTCATCTACTCACCCCAAGCTAGCCAATTAGTATAATAACAAGTTCACACTTATAACTCCAGATTCCAAAGTAGAAAGCAAACAAACAATGAAAATGCAGTCTCTAAGACCGAACGGGCAAAGGCAATGAAAGCACTGCATCTCCTTTCCCTTTGCAACCCAGAGCTAAGGTCATGGCTCTCCCGCCAGCTATGTCACCTTGGAAAAAACCACATAATTGTTTATTCATGTTCTCATCTATAAATTGGGTTAATAAAATCTTCACTTTCTACCTCACAGAAAATGAGCTAATACATGGGATATTATTTTGTAAAATTTAAGTCAAAACATACTGAAAATAAAGTTTCATTGAACAAACACTGAGCATCTACTATGTGCCAGGAACTATTGTAGGCTTGTGAGTCACATACAGGACAACACAAAGATGTGTGCTCCGATGACTATCTTGCCACCCTTTCTCTCTCCTATCCTTGCCCCATTCCACTGGCAATTCACATGCTATAGAAAATTGTTCTGATTATACATAATTGTAATGATCTTCTTTTGAAGTTATTATATGCTAAATCCAATAGGCCCTGCTCTAACACAATGGTTCCCCCCCCCCCAAGTCACTGACTGAGCTGAAAGCAAAACTGCTATAAATTATCATCGACATTAGAGAGGGGAACCAGGCAATCTCCTTAACCCTGGTAAGAATCAATCTAATTTGTCCAGATCTGTCCAAAGTTTTTAGTCAGATTTAGTCAAAGTTTTAGTCAGATTGTAAAGGTTCTTTCCTTAGTGCAGACAATTTTAATTTCTCTTGGCCAATATCAGATAGTCATGCATTATAAAAACTCAAATGGACTCTCTGAAAGTGATCCCAAAAGACATATTCTAAGATTATAAATGCAAAGTAACAAGTTATCCAAGCAATCATATCAAAGTAGTTTAATGAAACTTATGCATGGAAGATCACTTCTGTCAAAATCTGCTTTTAGATGTAGTCCAAATTCTTAATTTGAAGATTATTTTCTACCTTATTTACTTTCTTGATTTGTTTAAATATGAAACATATTTTGGCTGGGGAGGGGATGGACGTGGTACTCAGGAGAGACAGATGGACTTGGCAACATGGACAGGGGAGAGCATACCTGGGGGAGCAGGTAGAGTGGGCAGAGGAGGACAGCTAGGCCGCAGTGCTGAGTCTGGCATTCAAGGGAAGGGCGGGGGTGGGGGTTGGGGGGCAAATCCTGAAAAGTAGACTGAAACCAAGCTGAGAGGCCAGAGGAAAGCAGGAAAAATGAAGTGTTATTGAAGTTAGGAGAAAAGAATGTTCAAGGAAATTAGGGGTGTAGAGAGGCAAATCTTACTGAAATCTGACACAGGGTCAGGCCTCAGAAGTGTTCTCTGGATTAGCAATAAAGAACTTGTGGGAGATCTTCCAAATAGCTTTTTCAGTGTTATGTTAGCTGCACCAGCCAGTTGTGGTGAGTGGGAAGTGAGGAAGTGGATGACTATTCTACAAATGGCCTTGGGAAAAGTGACACCGTTTGGGGAGGAAGAATCAGCACTAAATGTCTATTGTGTGGCAAGAGTGTGCAATAAAAAAAGAAAAAGAAATACACTCAAATGCCTTCCCTCAAGGAAAATGTAAGAGAAGGTTGCATTTGAAATGTAGCCTAAAGTTCACTGGCATTTTTGGAGGTTGAAATGTGAAAAGAATATTTAAAATACTGGGAAGGGCACAGGTGGAGGTGTGAGAACAGCAGATTAGGATACACACTGGGGAGCTGTAAGAGATAGTCCAGTGTGCTCTGAGCTGAGTTTTAGAAAAATTAGTTAAAATTAACCAAGGCAAATAATTCAGACAGAGGGAAATCTGGAAGTAGGAACACTGGTTAGGAAGCTCCCTGCCACGGGCACTTTGTCATCAGCATTTAAACATCCTCAAGCCATCCTGTTTTAAAAGCATTCACCACTAACACAATAAAAATCCTTGTCTTCAACCGCATGCTTTTCTCTAGCTTAGCCATATTCTCTTCTCTTTACAACCAAACATTGTGAAGCGATTCCCACTCATGCACAGTTATCTCCTTAAAGTCCTTTTTGGTCAGAGTTACAAGGTCCTGTTATTTACCCCAACCTACCTTTTCAGTTTTATCTCCAGGTACTTGTCCACATACGCAGGAGGACAGAAGGGAATCTGGGTTGCCGACCGGCGTGGTCACAGTACCTGTTCAAGGCTCTTCTACACTGCTGTGCCCACCTGCCACCTCTTTCTTCCCTCTGTTTTAAATGTCATTGGGTTTCCATCCTCTTCAATCTTCCAGATATGTCTTGAGACCTTGTTCAATGCTTATTCCCTATCTATCCTCTTTGCTCTTATAAGTTTATTTCTTTACTATGGGGCCTTGGGAGGGCTCATTTTAATTTTTGAAACTAATCTAAGAGACTAGGAATACAGAAGAAAGTAGTTTCTTTCCTGCCATATCCCTAATGGCATACCTTTAAAATGGATTTACATCCAATGATAAAATTTATTTTCAAGTCATATACATGCTAAGCTGTTCCCTCCTTAGGGTTGTTGCCCTAACCTTCTCTGTCATGGTCACAAAATTCTCTTCTTCTGTTGTGGACAAACATGTTACATTTGGGATGGTCCAGTGCCTGTGTTTTCCCAACTCTCTCCTCCTCCCACTCTCCAACATTCTGGGTTCACATCACCAAGATGATAGAATCTCTGGAAGGATTAAAGTGAGAAGATGAAGGAAGGGTGAAGAGGAAATGGGATGATTTGGCTATTTTTTTAATTTAGAGAAATGTGAAAGTGTATTGATATATCTAGTTTGTACCTAACTTCTGAAAAAGATTGTTTGATGGTTGATTTAGTCTGTTTGGGCTGCTTAACAAAATATCATATATTGGGTAGCTTATAAACAACAGAAATTTGTTTCTTACAGTTCTAGAGGCTGGGAAGTCTTAGATCAAGGTACTGGCAAATGTAGGATCTGATGAGGGCCCATTTGTTAGAAAGACATCTTTTCACTGTGTCCTTACATTGCAGAAGGGTAAGTGATCTCTCTGGGGCCTCCTTTACAAGGGCATTAATCACATTCATGAAGGCACCGAACTCATAACCAAAGGCCCCACCTCCTGATACCATCATCACGTTGGAGATTAGAATTTCAACATATACGTTTTGTGGTGACACAAATGTTCAGATCATAGCAGTCAGTAGGAAAATAAATAAGATTGCAGCCCTCCTTGTCTTTCACACATTAAGCACTGAATTGTGTGCGTGTTTTCTGCCCAAGTTAGCCCTGAAAAAGAAAGAATTCCAAAGCTGATGGTGTCATAATGCCAAAATATTCAGATGAAGAATTCAATCAGTTGTGCAGATGTTCCAAATGTCTAATGCCAAATATCACAATCTGTGGAACATCCAGCGATGATGATGATTTTTTTTCATTTTGTTCATGATATTTTGGCAGGATACAGTTGCAGCCCGATTTACTGAGTTTAAGAGCCAAAATCACAACATTCTCTATCCAAAGTTATCAGGTTGATATTGCGAAGAGGGTTTCTTTGCATTCTAAAGATTTATATTTTCCTCTCATTGAATACTCTTCAAGCAGAAATTCTTTTTCTCACTTTTGATACTTATTTAATCGGAACAGAAAAAAATCGATAAGATAAACAAATCCTCAGAAATTCCTACAAAAATAAAAAACATGTATTCTTAGAAACAAATGATGTAAGTTGGGACAAAGTTTTTTAAACAGATTTAAGTGGTCCTAAGAAAAAAAATGTATAGAAAATTGCAAATTAAGTTTTCTCATATCAACATAGTAAGTTTTAATAACACAACCTCTCTAAACTCTGGTCTATTTCAGGAATGCTCTGAGTTGATCCCAACTATCCAGGTTCTCAAATATCTGACACCCTGATTCCACTTTTGTACCAGAGCAACTTGACACCAGAGTTCCATCTGGAGCTTTGCGTCCAGTTAATCCTACTCAGCCTCACATCCCTGTCATGCTGGGTCACTGCCCAGCTCCAAGCCCTTATGGTCATCTACCTTCTCCCTTACTCTGCTCCTAGTGCTCTTAGTTTTCTCTCCCCTGATCCAACCTCCCAACAGTCTCCTCTACCTGAACCCTTAATCACGGGGTGGGGGGGAGAAAAAGGACAAAGGTTCCTCACTCTTACTTTCGAAAGAGCTAAGTTTCTTTTCAATCTTGTTACTATCTATGTTTATTTTTTACATATATTATCACTATAATTAAATAGACAACCAAGTGTTGTTTCTGAGGCACCTATGATTCTATCTTAACCAACTGTCCAAATGTCTTCTGGCAATTTCTTTTTTTTCTAACCTTCCAAAAATTAGATCCTAAATATAGGAAACAAACCCCCAAATTTTCAAGCTATCTTTTATACATAAAACTATCTTTGAGATTTTTCAAATGGCCCCTGGAAAATTAAAAATATTGTTTCTTTCACTTTTATAAAAAGAGAGCTGCTGGAAATAGCTAGATTTGTTTGACGAGCTGCATGGGAAAAGATGCCAAATGAAAAGAGACACTCGACCATCCCTAGGTTACTTTTGTATGAGTAAAATTTTATTAATATAATTTTATCAGAAATTATATGTTTTATGGAAAGCACCTTGTATTTGTCACAATACAGTGTATTCTAACCATCAAGGATAACACTGATCAAAACCCCAAGAAGCATTAATAGGTGTGTCAGGTTTTCCTATATTTATCAGCATACTGGTTGTGCTTCACCTGATGACCTGATGATATCAGGCAACCACGGTGTTATCAGTAATAATTTCAGTTATTATTTCAAATTTTACTTGGCTGAAACTGTACTCTTTTAATTTTAATGTGGAATCTTCTAGTGCAGTTGCTCTCCACTGGGGGTGCACATCAGCCTGACTGACGGAGTTTTATAGCAATACAGTTCTCTGGACCCTACTCCAGACTTACTGAATCTCTTTACTTATTATTCTTGGCATATAGTAAGCTAGGATAATTATATATTATACCCCAAGATTTTATTCTCTATAAAAATTATGTCAACCTATTTGTATAAATCAGATGTAACACTCATTGACAACAGACTTAATTATTGCCAGGGACAGAAAGACAAATATCACATTTTCTCACTCATAGATAGATACTAAAAATGTTGATTTCACAGAGATAGAAAGTAGAATGATGGTCACTAGAGTCTGGGAAAGGTAGTAGGAAGGAGTGGGGAGGAATAAAGAAGGGATGATTAATGGGTACAAAAATATAGTTGAATAGAAGGAGTAAGATGTAGTGTGTGGCAGCACAATAGGGTGACTATAATTTATTGTGTATTTCTAAATAGCTAAAGTGCGGAATTGGAATGTTCCTAACACAAAGAAACGATAAATGTTTAAGGTGATGTATATTCCAGTTACACTGATTTGATCCTTACGCATTATACACTTGTATCAAAATACTACACTTACTCCATAAATATGTGCAACTATTATGTATCCATAAAAATTAAAACTAAAAAATATTTAAAATGGACAATTATTATCCTTAAAGATGTTTTCTCCAAAAATTTTTAATGCCTTTGCAGAAGTAAAATCCATCATCTTCACAGGCCCCACTGCACACAAGGGCAGGTGATTACACAGGGCGTCTACACCACTGAGTGGGAATCTTGGCAGCCATTTCAGAACTCTCCTACTCCACTTCTCAGTCCATCTTCTTCAATATATTAAATATATTGTGAAATCAGTGAAAATGTTTCTTTTTGATCTTTAGTTTACGGTGCAATGGCCAGTTTTAATTTTTTTTAAGGATTTATTTGTTTTGTAGCTTCTCATCATTGGATGTTGAAAGAGACATAGAGGTGGTAGCAGGCTTGTCCCCTTTGTGGCACCCGCTCTCCCCACGGTCCTCTCTGCCTCTTTCTGCCTCTGCTCCATTGAGCCCCACTCATTAGCTCTTCTTTCCACCTCTTAATGTTGCTGTCCTCTGGGTTCTGTCCCCGTCTCTCCTCTCTTCTGCCTGGATTTATTTAACTGGATGTTTTCATCCATTCTCGGGGCTTCAAGCCCCATCTAAATGCCAATCCTTCTCCAGTTTGTATCTTGAGGCCAGCCATTTTTCCTATTTAAATATGATTATCCTCATTTTTTAAAATTTAAACCAGTCTTTAAAATGTTATTCACCGCATTTACATGGCAGAAGAGTCTAATAATCTGCACTTTTCATGACATCGATAATCTTGATTTATTCAAAAATCTATTTTATGTTACTATTGAATTTATTAATAAAGCTTTAAAAAGTTTTAATCTATGTTAGTTCTGACAAATGGGATATTATCATATGAAAGCTGTACTGGGAAATCAAGGAGATCCTCCAGATACTTACTCTTGAACCTTTACAAGTGTGTTTTGTAAGCTATGTTTAGGAAAGGAATGGCTAGGATAGCCAGGTGACATTTCCATAGCAAATTTTTTTCCTAGGAAGTATCATTCTCAGTATGGTATGGCAGCTTACCTATCATAAATCAAAAAGTCTGAAATATAAGGTATACTGCAATAATATGACTATCATCATCATCACTATATTAATAACAACTGCAACATACATAGCTAGAATACCTAAGAAAACATGTCTTCTATTTTGAAAAAGGAGATAGATGAAAAAAATAGAGGGACAGGTTAAAAAAAATGGAAGTAAGAAAACAGACATTAGTGAAAACCTGCCAAATTGAGAACATTTGTAGGGGACCAAAAAGAAAGGGGAGGCAGCTTCCTACCCACTGCGACTCTATGCTTCACCCTCTGGGGTAGGCCAGCGCCTCTTCGTCACTCGCCTGGACAAACGGGCTGCAGTTTAGGAAGGTCTTGAGCAGGCAGCTAGAAGCTGCAGTGTTTATCAAATTAGAATTTTCAAACTATTTGGAAATAACGAGCAAACTGAGGTGGTGAAATGAGGTAAGGAAAGGGAGTAAAGAAGAGACACAGAGTTGGGGACTGAGAGAAATAAAGAAGGAAACACAGAACACGTTCCACGCAAAGCCTCTAACGGAACCAACAAGACCAGCATCCGGCTCAAAATCGTGGTGCTCCAGAATTACAAAACCGCCAGGCCAATAGGCCTTGCCACAGTGGGTCAGTATAAAACGAACTGGAGGGAAAATCTGTCAGTCTTCCCAGTTTGCATGAAGTGCAATTTTTTTGTCACTACATTTTGTGTAACATATTTTAAAAATGAAATAAAGTGTCTAATAAACAGCTTTGGATGCTGAAAACTTAATATTTTGTCACATGTGAAACTATGCTTGCACATCCCCCCATCCTGAACTCCGCCACGTGGTTCCCACTGGCCGCTTCCTCGGAGGAACCACCCACTGGGGCCGCTTCTGGCGGAAGAACCACCTGCTGGGGCGGCTTCCTGTTTTGAAGCAGAGATCCGGCCCAGCTGTCACTCTGGATTGGCTCCGCCTCAAGACGGCCTGTATATAACCCACCTCCCCGGTCCCCACAGCGCAACTTCTCGGGCTCCTTTCACTGGGACCCTTGAACCTCGCCCGGGAGCTCTCTACAGATAAAACATACCCTTTGTTCAGCACATTCGGCCTCTTCATTGTTTTTATTCCAAACCTTACATCTGGTGCCGAAACCGGGCGCCGGTTGGGGCTGCGCCTCCCTCTCCGCGCAACCACCGCTCGGACTGCGCAGACCGGGACCTCCCACCAATCCCGCCTGGCCTCGCATTCATCTTTTCGGCTATGGTGAGTCACCTCCTCTGCCCGCCAGGTCACTCCAGGAGCCTCTGCCCAGTTTCTGAGACCCAGGGTCTCTCCGGAAATCGTGGATCCACGTCAGAGGCATCCTCCAGCCCATTGCGTGTATTTTCTGGGGACGCCTAGAAAATCTCCGACCCTTGCCCCAAGGGCACACGCGGCACACATCTTGGGGAGGAGACATCCCCCCCAACCTGTGTTCCCATCCGTAGGCTGACCCAGGGTCAGTCCGTCCTGCGACCTGACTGGTATAGGGGGCCCCAAATTTCCAAAATTCCTCGTGGACGCCCCAGGGACGTCTCCTAGCCATTAACCACCTTGTTTTATTGTCCTGGCCGATGTACAAATTAGGCAATAACTCACAGTGACCAGAAAGCGAGACCTTTGATTTTACAACTTTTGTCATCAGGATAGAAAGCGGTCGGACATCCCCTCTGTCCAGGCATGAGCCTCCTGTCTCTCCCTGTGCCAAACCTGCACCATATCCCAAATTCTCTAAATTTCTTGGCACAGTCTCCTCTGTCTACTCCTCCGTCGTCTACCCCTCCGTCGTCTACCTCTTTGTCGTCCACTCCTTCCTCTCCTCCTCCTCCTTCGTCCTATAATCCTTTTGTGGATCTCTCTCAGACCCCTTCTGCCTTTTCCAACCCTCCAGACCCTTCTTTGTCCCACCATACCCCACCGGCACCAATTTCGTCCTTGTCCTCCCCCGTTGGAATGCATACCGGCTCCCATGATGGGTCTGTAACCTAGACCCTTCTTTGTCCATTGTGGGAGATTGCAGGTGCCGAAGGGATTGCTTGTGTCCATGTTCCTTTCTCCCTCTGTCGTCCCCTACTTATACTTCCGCTTCACCTCCCAGCTCCTCTGATGACTTTGTTCCTGGGTCCTCTGTCTTTTCCGACCCACTGAGTCCCTCTGTGGCCCTCCTGTTCGGCACCCGCTGCCATATTCTCTGCTTTCTGGAACCTCCTCTCCTACCTCGCTGTCTCCCTCATTAACGGGATTGTCAGGTTCCTCCCTGCCTATGTCTTCCCCTGTGAGCCATCACACCTGCTCACATGCCGGACCTTCCGATTCATCTTCTGATCAGTCTGTTCTTTGCCCATTGCATGAGGTGGCAGGAACAGAAGGAGTCATATGTGTGCATGTTCCTTTCTCCCTTTCTGATCTCTCTCAGACTGAGAAACATTTAGGTTACTTTTCTAATGACCCCACTGCCTATACCAAAAAGTTTCATTATCTGACACAGGCATATGATTTAACTTGGCATGACATCTTTGTTATACTTTCTTCTACCCTGACTATTGATGAAAAAGAACCTGTCTGGGCTGTGGCCCAGGGTTACGCAGACCAAGTTCACCTGACTGATGGCACCATGCCGGTATGGGCAGAAGCAATCCCCTGCTCTGAACCGGGATGGGGCTATCTGCCTGACACTGGTCCTGGTAGAGATGGCTGAAAATGCCAGGACCGGATGCTACAATGCATACTGGCAGGCCTCCAGGCCACGGCACACTGTGCCGTGAATCATAGCAAACTTAAAGAAATAACTCAGAGGCCAGATGAAAATCCAGCTGCATTTTTGAGCCATCTCACTGATGCTCTAACCCAGTATACCCTCTTAGATCCTACTGACCAGGCAGGAACGGTGGTTTTGGCCACCCATTTCATTACACAGTCTTCTTCCAACATCGAGAGAAAGCTGAAAAAGGCAGACAAAGGCCCTCAGACCCCTATCGGTGACCTGGTAGATATGGCCTTTAAAGTCTTTAATTCCCGGAACAAGCAGGTGGAGGCCCAGCGGGAGGCCTGTGTCCGCCAAAAGGCACACTTGCAAGGACAGGCTTTGGTGGCAGCTCTGCGGCTGGCTGGGATCACTAAGCCGAGCAACTGACCTGAGAGATCTACTGGACCTGGAAGCACACCTCTGGGCAAGTGCTTTAAGTGTGGCAAAGAGGGCCACTGGGCTCAGCGCTGCCTGCAACCGCGGCCACCTACTAAACCATGACCGGCATGTGGTCCGGAGGGACATTGGAGAAGCGACTGTCCCTTTGGTCCCAGAGCCAGGGGCCAGCCCTTCCACCCCTGGACTTGCCGATGGTGGTTTTGGGTCTGGCTGCCGAAGACTGAAGACTGACGGAGCCTCGACTCGGTGACCCCGATCACCCTCGCCAAGCCCAGGGTAACCATCCAGGTAGCAGGTAAGGCAGTGTCCTTTTTGGTTGACATGGGGGCTACCTGCTCTGTCCTGCCTTCTTTTTCTGGTCCCACCTATCCCTTCCAGGTCTCCGTTATGGGAATTGATGGCCGGCCGGCCCTACCTCTTACTACTGGGCCCCTCACTTGCATCCTCGACAGCTGACCTATAACTCACTCTTTCCTCATCATGCCCACCTGTCATACTCCTCTACTGGGATGGGACTTGCTGACTAAGCTACGCACCACCTTTCATTTCTCCTCTGAGCCAGTGTCTCTCCTACTGCTCTCTCTTTCTCCTGCCTCCTCTACTGGTTGGGAGCATTCCCCTTCTCTTTCCCTGCCGCCTGACTTGGTTGCCCCCAGGCATGGGACACCTCTGTCCCGAAAGTAGCCACTCACCACACACCCGCTTTTATCCAATTAAAAAACCCTTCATTATTCCTCTCATGGTCACAGTTCCCTATTTCACCCTCTCATCGCAGAGGACTTAAGCCCATCATAGAACGCCTTCTACACAAAGACCTCCTCATCCCCACTAACTCCCCCTACAACACTCCCATCCTGCTGGTCAAGAGGCCAGATGGTTCTTACTGCCTGGTCCAGGACCTCAGGCTCATCAATAAGGCTGTTGTTCCTATACACCCAGTGGTACCCAATCCCTACACTCTGCTGTCTCACATTCCCCCTTCCACCTCTCATTTCTTGGTTTTAGATCTTAAAGACGCTTTCTTTACTATATCTCTAGATCCAGCCAGTTATAACCTCTGCGCATTCACTTGGGAAGACCCTGACACCAACACCGCCCAACAACTCACATGGACCGTCCTGCCCCAGGGGTTCAGAGACAGCCCTCTCCTTTTTGGTCAAGCACTAGCTAAAGATCTTGGTTGTCCCCTGCAGCCTAGTTCTCTTCTTCAATATGTTGATGAACTTCTGCTATGCAGCCCTTCTCTACAGCATTCCAGGGATCAAACTAACACCTTGCTTAATTTCCTTGCCTCCAAAGGCTACCGGGTATCCCCCTCCAAAGCTCAACTCTTGTTACCTGCTGTCACCTATCTTGGTCCTCATCTCACCTCTACCACCTGGCATCTCACCGTCAGTCGTCAACCAGCTCTCTGTGAATGTATGGTGTGTACCAAGGAATAAGATGTGCTGTGTAATTTTGTCTAATTCAGAGTTTGCTTGGAAATTGATTCAAGGTATGGATTTGGAGGGAACATAAAAGCAAGATAGAAGGTAACTAGTAAGGCAGAAACAATGATGAAGAAAGACTATGAGTATGGAAATGTATTTTTGTTAAGAAAGAACAGAGAGGGAATGGTTTTGTGTAAGAAGAATCTTGTGTGGTGACTTTTTGTCCTGAAACAGAAAGGCTGGTTATTTGAAAAGGAGGCAATTGAGGACAAAAAGAGAAAGTCCAAGTATGTCATAGATGGTTTGTCTAAGTTGTGATGGGGTTTGTGGAAGGGAATTTATGAAAGAATCATGTGTATGATTGAGTTGGCTGTATTTAAAGGAGAAAGGTTTTGGTTAAATCACAAGGTTTTCTTGAAATCCAGATTTCTCTCTCTGCAGCCTCAGTGGACAAGACCTCATGCGGTAGTCCTGACTACCCCACAGCGGTCAAGCTTTTTAATAACCCCAGTGGGTCCTGGCACCACCTCTCCCAGATAAAATGGGCAACCCCACTGCAATTCTTAGTCCCTATTCCTGCAAACAGGTTGGACTGACCAAGTTACGCCTAACCCGTAGACCACTGGCACTCCCACCACTGCCTGAATAACGCCCAGCCTTGCTGTGCATGAGAGGGAGCTCACCCATCAAGTCTGGTTCCCTCGACACTCTCCAGCTTCAGGCACTGTGGTATATCGGGCCATGTCCTGGGACCACTTTGCATGACTTCGACTGCAAGTCCTGCCAGTGAATCTGGGTAACTATAGACTGCATACACAGTACCCACTGACTGGTTGAACAGTTCGGTGTTCCCCAACTGGCTCCTCTTCCCCCTAGTGCCAAACTGAGGTGGAGAAGTTACCTTATTTTTGAGTGACTAACAGATTTATGTCTTCTGTACCACCACCCAGCTGCCAGGCCAGCTGCAGCCCTGGGACATTCTTGAAGTCGTCTCCAAACATTACCACTCTTTCGGAGTCAGCTCCAGGAATTCCTCAGGATGTTAGTAATACACCTCCTAGCAGTGGCAGCTCTCACTAATCTTGACAGCACCCCTCCAGTTTTGGTGCTTTAAAGTTCAAGAGACATACATGAAGGGCTCCACTGTCTATACCTGGCTGGCAGGGCACGCAGACTGCTCCTCTGCAAATCAAACCTTGCCAATAACCATACCTATCTCTCTGATGTCTGTCCCCTTGTCCTCCTCCTGGCTTACAGTCCTTTGTTTTACCTATGACCAGTCCAAAGGCTACTGCCAGTATGGGTCTGACATCTATGGAGCATGTCCTTACAGGTCTTGTGCAATGCATATGCCAGGGAAGGGACAGGCCGAAAAAATGTTCTGCTTCAACTCTAAAAGCCACACCTTCACTTTGACCATCCTTGCCCCCCAACCATGACCGCTGGCAAACCAGTGTTCCTGGAAAACTTTATCGACACCACTTATACACTACCCCTCAGGGTTCTCTGCACATATCCAGAGAAACCCAAATTCACACTCATGTCCAAGTAGCAACCTAAATCTTGCAAGCAGAACAGGCCCTTGCTGACAGTTTGACTCCACAGATCCTTACAGGCAGCCAGCCGACCCAACCAAAGACAGCCTCCATCACCTCCTGGTTACAGATTCTACAACACACTCTCGCTTTTCTCAACTCTTCAGCTCTAGCTCCTAATATCTCGCACTGTTTTCTCTGTGCCTCTCTACAAAGGCCTTTGTTAGCAGCTGTCCCTTTAAATTCCTCTGACCACTCCACTGTCTTTCTCTCTGGCGAAGACTGTTCTTCGTCCCTGACCTAGGTTCAGTTATGGGAACCTGAGCCCAGTGACCAGCAGGTCCCTGACTGCATCTGCTACCTTACCTCCCACACAGACCCAAATTCGCAACTCCATGGACACTGTGTTTCTAACCATACTGTCTCCTCAGCATTGTCTTCCCGGCCAGGAGAGTCCTTTTGGTGCAATGGGATGCTCACCTGGTGCATCAACGCATCCTCCCCGGGACCTTGTTTCCCAGTCATTATAGTCCCACAGTTAATGCTGTCTAATGAGGGAAAATTCAGAGGGCTTATGACAGAAACTGGACAGTGATGGGCAGTTTTTCTCCCCATCATGATAGGGCTTGCCCTGGCCACTTCTATAACAGCCGCTGGGTTAGAAGGGGGGACCCTGGGACATAGTGTAATCACAGCTCAAGACTTTGCTTCCCGTATCGATCTAGCCCTTGAAAGCACACAGACCTCCTTAGCTTCCTTGCAAAGACAGCTTACCTCCCTAGCACAAGTAGCCCTCCAAAACAGACGAGCCTTAGATCTCCTTACGGCAGACAAAGGATGAACTTGCATATTTCTTCAGGAGGAATGTTGCTATTATCTTAATGAATCAGGTTTGGTAGAAGAAAACATTAACAAACTATCTGAGATCAGAAAAGATCTATTGGGTCGAAAATATAAAGATGTCACAGCACCTGGATGGCTACAGTCCCCTCTAACCACGTGGCTGTTACCTTTTCTTGGTCCATTGTGTATATGTTTAATCTGTTTAATAACTCCCTGTTGCAGTTCCTCCAAAGACGACTCCAGGAGCTTTCCCGTGTGGCTGTAAACCAGCTCTTATTACACCCATATTTCCCTATACCCACTGTTCCCCCATAGCCTTAAAACAGCCTCAGGGGCCCCACGATGCCCCTGTTAAGCTTGAAGAAGCCATAGAGAGTCGTCGACCCTTTTTATAACCAAAGAGGCTGGAATATAAGGCTGACCGGCGGAATCCTCCTGGGGGCTTGCACATCCCCCCATCCCCACATTCTGAACTCCGCCACGTGGTTCCAATGGCCACTTCCTCGCAGAGGAACCACCCACTGGGGCCGCTTCCTGTTTTGAAGCGGAGATCCGGCCCAGCTGTCACTCTGGATCGGCTCCGCCTCAAGACGGCCCCTATATAACCCACCTCCCTGGTCCGCACGGCGACTTCTCGGGCCCCTTTCCCCGGGACCCTTGAACCTCGCCCAGGAGTGCTCTACAAATAAAACGTACCCTTTGTTCCGCACATTCGGCCTCTTCATTGTTTTTATTCCAAACCTTACAGTTACTTTGTTCTACTAAGACTTGTTCTGGAGTGTTCTGCTTCTCTATCTGAAAATATGTGATAGTTGCTAAGTATGCCATCATCCACATTTTTACCACAGAATAGCAGCAACAATAGCAGCCAGCATTTACTGAGCACCTACTTTGTGGTGAGTATTATTCTAGGTAGTTCACATCAATAGCTCATTTAATTCTCACAAAAGCCAATGGTGTTTGGTATTAGTAGCTCCATTTCACTGATGTGGAAATCGGGACACAAAGAAGCTAAGTAATTTGCCTCAAGTTATGCAGCTATTTGTAAATGGCTGAGCTCAGGTTTGAACCCAGGCTCTTTGGCTCCACAGCCTGTGTTCGCAACCAGCTGCTTCAGTTTCTCAGAAGGCAGCGAAGGCTGTTCTGATATCTGATGGCTCTTTAGAGACAGTTTTGCCATTGTTTGGATGAAATATGACAGTGTGTGTGCCCAATACTAAAATGACTGTGTTCCAAAAGCATAATTTATGACTGCCTGTGTGTGGTGTGTGCGTGTGCTTGCACATGCAACATTTAGTCCTGTGTCGATGATAATCACGAAATACAACCTGTCTTTCAAGCCCAAGTCTGACTGCATTCCTTACATCTGTCACAAGAAGCCTGGCATGATTTGCTCAGGCTCCAGGATGACCCCGATTGAGAAATTTCCACTCCCTCAACTCTCCCAGCCTCAACCAATGCAAATGTAGTCTCTTCGATGCCTACCCCCGCCTTTCCATTCCTCACGGCACTCCCTGGTTCAGACTTTCATTACTTCCCTCCTGAGACAAGAAACAGCCACCCCACTATTATTCTTACTTTCAAGCATCCTCTATACACCAATTCCAGGCTCATCTTTCTGAAACACAATGCTGATCACTAAATTAAAATTTTTCTTGCATTGGCCCCTCATTTTCCAACAAAATTAATGGATATTCTGTTTTTAAGCTTCTCCACAATCTGTGCTCTATCTTTGCAGCTTTGCTCTATTTGCCACAATCACCCAGTACTCCAGATAATCTGGAATATTCCCTATCAGACCTTAGAGTCTCCACTACTGTGTGTTTGCCCTGCTGTTGCGTATGCCTCCCATGCTCTAGTTCAGCATTTCTGCCAGTCAGTATTCCACTTGTTTTCAAGGTCCAAGTTCAAAACCCAGTATCCTCGATAAAGGTTTTACTGACACCTCTGCCCTTACTCCCACCCCCAGGAGAAAGAACTGCCTCCACTTCTGTGATCTCCCAGGCCTTTTTCATCCTTGAAGCATAACTTTGTCTTTATACTTCTGGTTTCCTCATCTACAAATGCAGCACCTGGTACAGTACACAGCAGGTGCTGCACGAATGCTGTGTGGAATTACACGCCTCCTTCAACGAGATATAATCTATTCCTCCTCAAACTACCACAACCGGGAGCACGTCTCTTAGCCCACTTACTTTAACTCTTTCTCTACTGTTTCCATCCCTCATCCTTGTCCAATCTCTCCCCTCAGTTTATGAATTCTTTTACGTTAGAGGCCGTATTAGATTTGCAACACACAAAACCTGCATACAAGGAATGTGCTGGGTAAATATCTTTTTTTTTTTTTTTTTTGAGACAGAGTCTCACTCTGCTGTCCAGGCTAGAGTGAGTGCCGTGGCGTCAGCCTAGCTCACAGCAACCTCAAACTCCTGGGCTCAAGCAATCCTTCTGCCTCAGTCTCCCCAGTAGCTGGGACTACAGGCATGCGCCACCATGCCCGGCTAATTTTTTCTATATATTTTTAGTTGGCTAATTAATTTTTTTCTATTTATAGTAGAGACAAGGTCTCACTCTTGCTCAGGCTGGTTTCGAACTCCTGACCTTGAGCGATCCGCCCGCCTCAGCCTCCCAGAGTGCTAGGATTACAGGTGTGAGCCACCGCGCCCGGCTGGGTAAATATCTTCTGAAGTGAGTGGAGGGGAACAAAATCTACTCTGGTCAGAGAATTCACAGACCTCAACAGGTATACTTTAAAAAAAATCCATTTCTTCATGATGTCTCTATGCTAGATTCCTATAATTATGCCACTTTCCACTTTAGACAAGGTCCATGCTGCAAGGTTTGACATGTATTAGTAACATAGTAAACAGAGGGCCTCTAATGGGTAGGGGACCCAGGAGCCCCAGAAAGTGGAAAGTGGGAACCTGCCTGAGAAGCTCACTCTTCTGACAAAAAGAGGTTGATAAGTGCATGAGACTAAGAAGGTGGGAAGCCCTGAAAATGATAAGATATGACCCTGACAAGGGTAGGCAGATAGGTGTCTTCAAAGAGTGGGGCATCCAGGGAACAAAGGGACAGGAACATGAGCAGCTCCCCTCCTAGTTTATAAGCTGTGAAAGAACAGTGCTTGGCTCTTTGGCCAAGGCAGAATGGACTTGACGTGGTCAAGCTCTAGAGCCATGAGAACTGGCGGACAGAGCTTGACAGACTGGCTAAAGGTATTAGTTCACAGGGAGCCAGACACTGCAGTACCCTATGCTCTGCTTAGCTGGGTACCATTTGTGCTACAGAATTCCTCATGCTGTGGAAGAATGGATTGCTCACGTGCTGGGATTTAGAATGAAGGTATGGGCTGAAAGGATGGAACATGATTGCTGATTGAGGGTGGTCCCCCAGATTGGATTTGAAGAGGAAATTATATGTCCTTCAGATAGTGGCCTTGCACACTTCAGAGGGGGTGTGGCCAGTTTCCGTGTGGATGCCTCTGTACCTCTAACACATGACACAGCACTGCATCTCGGTCGATTCTCCAGAACTGCCCCCCACCACTCTGCACTTTGTCTCGCTCACCTTTCTACCCGGCAGGTCTAGGCTTTGAGGTTAGCACATAAACATGGCCCTCCTCTCTTTTTTTCTGGGCTTCCTTCCAAAGTACACTGGTTATTTATGGGAAGCCTTTCCCCAGTTATACTCAGAGAGTCAGTATTAAGAGGATTCTTATTTCTCATGGAATGTCTTTCTTGCAAGATAGAACTACTGTCTTTGGATAGCAAAGAAGTCTATAAAAGGTCTATAGATCTTGTGGTTATGGATTTTTTTCCAAAACAGTTCAGAATTAAAACTTAGACTATTTTGGTTTGACTTTCAGTTTGGTGGTAGTCTTCAAAAGAAAAAAAAAAAACACGTCTTTTCCATACTCTGTAAAATTTCTGACAGCCCATGACTGTGCCACACAGTGTTTTTTTGGTGCTATGATCTCCTAATAGGGATCGTAAAAAAGGTTTATCCAAATTAATACATACCATGGCTTTAAAAAAACAAGCAGTAGGAAAACACTTGTATTTTTAAAAAGCAGTTAGTTAACCCACATCTCCCCATAACTTCCCTACACAACTTAGAGTTTCTTTGTTTTTTCTGGGTTTTACCATTGCGCTTTAACAATGTAATTTCTCTATCTTGATTTTTTCAACTTTAGCCAATGTTTCATGTCAAGATTATTTAACTCCTTTTCAGATCCTACACCTCTTAATGACTTTACCTTGCCTCATTCTTTCAACTGTATCATAATTTTAAAAATTAAATTATTAGTCCAGGATCATACTACCATAGCTATGTAACATTGACCACTGCCAAGTCAAGCATCACAGTGTGCTATGTTTTCTTTATAGTACACCTCTTCAGTTCCCTTCCTTTTTAGGGTAGTTTCTCATGTGTCTATCCAAGTGTTCCCTGAGATCTGTCAAGTACTTGTTAAATGATTAAAAGGTCTACATTAGGTATTTATTGATTTAATTCCCCCCACTTCCCCACTGGATTCATCCTTGAGTTTATTTTCTTCTGCTCCAAATGACATGAGTGAATTTCTAGTCCTGAGTGGAGCTCTCATCCTGATCCTTCCCTTTGCTGCTTTCCTAAAGTGGGCCCCCAGTTCCCTGGATCACATACCTTCTTTTTGGTTTATTTCCTCATTTTAAAAAACATATTCTCTAGTGCTTTACTAAGAAAGGGTGCATAAGTGGCTATTTTTCTGAGTCTTAACATATCTGAAAATGTCTTTTGCTCTCATATTGATATTGAAATGTCAATATGCTCTCATATTGATAGTTGGGCTGAGTATAAAACTATTGACCTAAAGCTTTAATTTTTTTCTCAGACATTTGAAAACATTGATTCATTGTTATATATCTTCCAGTGCTACAACTGAAAAGTCTAATGCCATGCTGATTATACATAGTCAGGGTTTTTAAATCTTCTCTAAGATTTTTTGTTGTTCTTAGATTTTAGGATACCTTAATATAAATTTTTTAAAAATTTGTTATTCAGAGTGTTCTGGGGAAATTTTTAATCTAGAAGCTCATGTCTTTTAACCACAGGAATTTTTCTTGCTATTTCTATTTTGCCTTCCTTCACACCATTGTCTCTGCTCTTTCTAGAAATCCTACTGTTGAAATTTCTGGGTTGATCCTCTAATTTTGTTATCTTATCTCTGTTAGTTTACAACCATTTGTCTTTTTGTTTCATTTTGGGGGATAGTTCTTTGATTTGGTTGTAATCATATTTTTGGCCTTTTTCTTGCCCTTTGGGTATTCTTTTATTTTCCTATAGCATTATGGTCTTGTTTCACAATATGTTCTCATATCTCTAAGAGCACCAATAAAATTTTTGATGTGACCTTTTCTTCTATTTCTTACATTGCCTCTTTTTCCTTCAAGTTCATTTTATGATATGTTTTCATTACTGTTTTTCATGTTGAACACTTTCCACACATGTTTGGTGATCTGTGGCTGCCCATTCACATTTTTCTAACAGTTTTACTGAGAAATACTTCAAATACCATCACTTCACCTCTTTAGAATGTATACTTGAGTGGTTTGCAGTATATTCACAGAGTTGTGCAATCATCACCACAATAAACTTTAGAATATTTTTCTAGGTTCATCCATGTTGCAGCATGGATCAGTGCTTCATTTCTTTTTATTGCCAAATAATATTACAGTATATGAATATACCACACTTTATTTATCCATTCATTATTTATGGACATTTGGATTGTTTCTGCTTTTTAGCTATTATGGATAAGGCAGCTATAAACATTCATGTACAAATTTTTATGTGGACATATGTTTTCATTTTGGGGAGGGTATATGTTTAGGGGTGGAATTGCTGAATCATATAACTCTATATGTAACTTTTTAAGGAACTTCCAGAAAATTGTCCAAAGGGCGATACCATTTTACATTCCCACCAGCAATATGTGAGGGTTTTAATTTTCCACATTCTTGTCAACAGTTGTTACTATCCATCTTTTTGGATTATAGCCATTCTAGCGGGTATGAAATGGTATCTCATTGTAGGTCTAATTTGCATTTTTCTAATGGCTAATGATGTTGATCATGAGCATCTTTTCATGTACTTATTGGATATGAGCCTGTCTTCTTTGGAGAAATGTCTGTTCATACAGACCTTTTGTCTATTTTTAATTGTGTTACTTGTCTTTTTATTGTTGAGTTATAAATTTTTTTATATATTCTGGATGCATATTCCTTATAGATAAATGATTCACAGGTATTGTCTCTCATTCCGAGTTGTCTTTTCAATTGCTTGATAGTATCCTTTGAAACACAAAAGTTTGTAACTTCGATGAAGTCCAGTTTATTTATTTTTTTCTTTTGTGGCTTGTGCTTTTGGTGTCATATCTAAAAAAATCTTTGCCTAACCCACTATCACAAAGATTTACTCCTATAATTTTTCCTATGAGTTTTATAGTTTTACATTTAGGTCTATGATCCATTTTGAGTTATTTCTTTGTGTATGGTGTGAAAAAGAGGTTGAACTTGATTCTTTTGTATTTGGATATCCAATTGTCCCAGCATCATTTGTTGAAAAGACTTTTCTATCCATATATAAGAGCGAAATATGAAAAGACTAATTGGAAGTGCTGTGTGCATCAGAGGGTTAATAAACTAGGGTTATTAGGCAGCAGACTGGCCTTTTCTGTGAGTTCCCCAAAATGGCAATATTCAAAGATATATTACTCTGGGCTTCTATGGGCTATTTGGGTTGGAGCTACTTATGAGGCAGGGAGTCCCCAGGTCCCCTCCTTCATTGTCTGAGTCCTGGAAGGAAAGGAGTTTCTGAGGTTACCAGAATCCTTTTGGAGGAACTCACACTGAGATGGGCTCCTACCAGCGGCTGACAGGGCCTTTGCTGAGTTCCTGTGCATGTGCAGAAACAGGCCTCAGAGGATGATGGGATAACGGGCATAGACAGTCCCAGTAAAGAGGCCAAGCAAATGGACAATAGCATGCTGGTGATGGAGGCTATGGACAGACAGCTACACAGACAGCTTGACAGCTTAAGGTATCACCACGTTTGGCTACTTCATGGCAGTGCCCATCATAGGAATCTTTGTTTCCCACCATCTACACCTGGATCTACTGCACAAGGTCCTGTGGTTGCCCATAAACTTCTTTGAGTGGACCCCTAGTAGGGACCTGGCGAACCATTTCTCCAAGAAGCTGGACACAGTGGACTCAATGATCCTACAGGTCATCAAAATGTTCATAGGCTCCTTTCCTCCATACAGAGCAATAGTGGACCCTCCTTTGTAGCAGAGGTAACCCAGCAAGTAAACAAAGCTCTATATCTAGAATAGAACCCACCTAAAGTGGGATAAGGTATTGCCACTTGCCCTCCTCTGTATAAGGGTAGCCCTTTAGAATCAGGCTTAAGTTAAGCCCCTGAGAGGTAGTTCATGAGAGACCTTTCCCAGCACCCCAAGGTAAGTATTGTATTATAACCATGAGTCAAAGAAAATAGAGGAAAGCAATATGTCAAATGAGTGAGTCAGGTGCTAACCACTATACGTGAGTTTTCCTATTTCAGGTCCCTGCTCCAGTTAGAAGCAGGGAAGTGGAAGGGACCCCATGAAGTGCCTCTAACAACTCATACCTCATTAAAATTGTCAGAAGTGAAAACTTGTGTCCATCATACTAAAGTAAAGAGAGGTAGCCCCCAGTGGAGGGGCCAGCCTTGTGCGATCTAAAGTATCTACTTGAGAAAAAGAAAAAAAAATTGTTAATATTTTCACTAATCTATTTTGGTTCTATTATAGGATAGAGGGATAACTCCTTAGTGAGGATTTCTCAGGGATATTGCCTCTTCTTCTGATCTGTCTTGCTGCTGGGTTTGTTATCCTTAACTTCATTTGGTGCAAGTATTCTGTACATGATTTCTGAATTTGCAGAAGCCAGTCTCTCAGATCACCTACAAGGTACAACTTACAGCTACACACTCAGAGGTCCCATGTTTCTTTTCTAACCAGCCCTGTATCGGACATTGTGTGCAAGGCGAAAGTCCATTTCACCTTGTCAGTCCTCGTGGTTGTACTTATTTCTTATGCCCTTTTTCACCTGATAATCTGTACCTTTCATCTAAAACATTGCCCCAATTCATCAGGAAGTAGATTGATGACTACGTCGCTCCTCCTCCCATAGGTATGGAAAGGTAAAATTGACAGTGGGGATAAGTAACAGAGAGAATGGCCTGAAAAAGAGGGGAAATGTTTTCTGTCTCTCAAAACCCTCATCACTCTTTTTGAGAACTAAAACCTACATCCCTGCCTCAGGCCAGTGATTGGGAGGGGCAGGAGAGTGACCTTTGTTCTTAGTGTCATAGGAGATGGCTCAGGGGAATTGCTTGGGCAGAGGTCCCAAGACTGTCTTAGCCAAAGATGGGATTATGGGATTAATCAGAACCTTTAAAAGCTCTGTACTTCTTCTCAGAAACAGGCTGTTGGTATTTTGAGATGAGAGCCTGCCAACCTCCTCATTTGCCAGCTAATTAATAAATTCCTCTTTCTGTCTCAACAAAAAAAAAGATATATCACTCCGTCTTCAACCCTGAACCTTACCCCATTTGCTCCTACTGCTTCCAGGTCCAGACTATGTCCTAGCTCAATTTCTCCAAAGAATTAACCTGTGGTCTTTTAGGGAAAGGTGATACGTTGGTGTGTAGGAGAAAGCTGTCACCTGTGTGTGTGGGTTGGGGGAGGAGATGTGGGATGTTCAAACACTTCAGATGCAGACTTTCTACTTATTTCCCTGATTTTAACCTTTTGCTAGATCCACACTTTGGTGTCCCCAAGTCCTGAGAATCTTTATGAGTTTCAATGGAGCAAATTGGCTCATTCCTCATCAGTGTCCTTTTCAGCAAGCACTTCAGTTTTAGTTTCCTCCACTCTGCTACACGTACCATACTTCTTTTAATCTGGAAATTTACTGACAGCCCTGTCTGCTGATGACTCATCTCCCTTTCTCATTTTGGTTTTTTACCATTTTAATGGTGTTCAGGAGCAGAAAGAAGATAGCTATGTGATAAGTATGCCACGTTTAACAGGAAGTTTCTCTTCAGTTCTGACTGTGCACAATTTTCAAAAGAACCTCATTTCAACTAAATCATAGCTTATTTCAGTAGGAGATTAAGTCATAAATATAAATTTACAGTTAAAGAGAGAGAGCAAGAGAGAATAATTTTTCTAAATTAGAGTCTACACTCCGTATGAGATGCCATCTATTGACAAGTTTAGCCTCCCTGAGGGCAGACTCCAAGTCACTGTTTCATCATTGATTTTTCAGAGGTTAGCACAGTATCTAATACAAAGGGAGCTTTCAATAAATGTTTTGTAAATGAATGGAATGATTAGTGAACAACTTTGTATTGATAAAAGTTTCCAATGACCATTAATAGCCTCTGGTTATACAGTAATTTTTTACAGCATTGATTTTAACTACTTTTACTTCCTAATTGGAGGAGTTAGAAGAAGTACTACAGTAGTTTCTCGACTATAGCCCCAAAGCTAAGCTGTATTTTACTTTTATGCCAGCCAACACAGACTGACTAGGTCTAGGAATTTACTCCTAGTTCAAAGACATCTGACATCAAAGCAAGTTAAAATTACTCTTAAATCAATCTCACATTCTTCCTCCCACCAACCCCAGAACACAATGTGTTATTGTTCCCCAACATGACTCTAAAATTGAATTTAATAAATTCAATCCACCATGGTGATTATAAAAAGATAACTAAATTTGTAACAGAATAACAGTATATTACCATGCTGTTTCAAAATTATTTATCTTTTTAAGCTTGCTGGGATATATGTGATGAACTGAATATTTCTTTTGAGTGTGCTTTGGTTCCAGTTTATTGTAAAAAATTCTTAAGATATTTATATTTAGATTACATCACCTAGAGATATTTGCTCTGAGTTTAATACTGTTCTTGTATGAGGTCACCAAGATGTCATCATAACTATAAATAAGCTAAGTTCTTCACAGTTGACAAAGCTGGAGAAAAATAGGCAGAGAACATTACAATATTACATGGTTATAATTTTATGTTATTTTACTAACTATATTTACTAAACCTTGATTTAATCTATTAGTAAATTCTGGAATTGGAAAATGCTAAATAAATGTTGGTTGTTTGACTTCTCAAAATGTTTAGTGGCTGAGGAAGTTTCAGATAACTTTTAGATTCAGCACATCTAAATTGTTAAGTTGGCCTCAACCCATTGCCTATGTCTTGGATTGTTGCCTAGCAATTTCTTCAGGATTGCTGGAAGGTGTTGTTGCTTGTCTTTCCAAGAATAGTTGAGACATGATCAAGAAAAAAACATGTTCCCATTATTCTGAAAAAATGTAGAGGCAAAGAGTTTCCCCCCAAGGGGGAAAAATTGTTTGATCTCAGTTGAGCTCTACTTCATAATTCCTATCTGTTTTGTTATGTTTTGGTTTGGTTCAGTTAAAATCTCTTTGTAACTAGTGGCATTCATTAATTTTCTCTGTTATCACTCATTAGGTATTTTTTTAATTATATGAACATGATTTTTTAAAATTAAAAAGTAGCTTACAATACATTACTTATAATACTATGAAGATGTAAATATTTTGGCAGTAGAACCATGTACTGAGCTTGGATCTACAGAGAAATAATATATTATTGTTGTTCACATTTTTCTAAAGAGAACCTTTTGCAAGCCCCAGACTAATGAATTCACTTTTAATTTTGTTCTAGAGTCTTTCACATGTAAGTTACACTTAACTGCTGATGTTTCTTGTATCTTAAATTCTCTTATTTCTTGGAATCATTTTATATTTGATTGGTTTATCTATTTGATTAGCAATGGACTTTCTGAATTCTTACATGTCCAAATGTCTTTATTTTTCTTGCCCATTTGATTAATATTTGGGTATAGAATTCTAAATCCAAAACTTCAGAATTTACAAATCATTATGTTGCTACATATTAAACAACTGATTCTTCTTTGATTCACAATACTCTGTACTTAGTTGTCTATCTCTTTGGAGTTTTAAGGTTTTCTTTATTCTGGAGTTCTAAAATTTCACAAGTATGTGCCCAGATGTGTTTTTAAAACACATTAAAAGTCATTCTTCTTGGCACTGAGTAGGGTTTATTTTTTCAGCTCAATGCATTTTCTACCTTTGTTTCTTGATTATTTCCATCTTTCTATTCATCTGTTTCTTTCTTTTGCAACTCTAGTTAGGTGGCTATTGGACTTCCCGAATATATCTTCCATGTCTCTTAATTCCCACTTTTTAAACAGGCAATGTAGAATGCGAATTAAGAGTAAAGTGTCTGGGGTCAGATTCCCTGGATTTGAATTTCAGCTCTGCTACCCATTTATTGTGTGACTTTGGACATGTTACTTAACCTCTCTGTGTATACAATAATTATTCTTACCTCAGAGGATTGTTGTCACAATTAAATAAGTTATTATAACTAAAGTGCTTAGAATAGCCTGGTACCTATTAAATGCTACTCCTGTTTCCTACCATATTGACTCTTTTTGATCTATATATTTTAAAGAGTTGCTTGAATTTACCTTCATATCATGAACTTGTCTATTTGTCCAATTAATTGTTCAGCCCATTCATTATTTTTTTTAACTTTGTACAAATGTATTTTTAATTGCAATAAGCTCTTTTTCATTTTATGATTGCTCCATTTTCATAGCAGCTTGTTCTCATTTTCAGTTGCAAAATCTTCTCAATCCTGATTTTTTTTAAAGTGTAAGTTCTTATTTGTTCACTGAGTTTTCACTTTTTCTGTAGGATTTTTATTTTGTTCACGTTGGTCTTTCTCTTTCATTTTGCTGGTTTTCCTCAAATGCCTGGTGCCTTGATTTCCTGTTCATGTTCGCGAATGCTGGGAAGTGCACACTCTGAGCTCGGGTTTCCTTCCTAGTTGTGTCAACTATACTTCCACCCCTTCCGTCCGGCTGTATCTGTCAGGCTCCACACAGGAAAACAGAAGCCACTCTAGGTATTCCAAACATCAATACAGATCAAATTTAAAACAGATTCTCTAAAAGATTGTTGAAAATTCTGGAGGAACAGAGACAATACAGTTAAGTTATTCAAAGACTAATAACTATAGGAAACTGCTACTCTCTCTGTGCTACAGAGGCAAAATCTACCCAAAGGCACGTTGGATGCGCTGCGAAGGCTTCTGTCGTTGGAACCCAGTTGCCTGAGCCGGAACCCAGTAATTTGATCTAAATGGTTGGGACTGGAGTCTAAAAACTTAAATGCCAACAGGGGCTTGGCAAGCCCTGTGATGTGTGGAGCAGGTGGCCAGTGGGTATCAAATGAGGCTGGTAGGAATAGTGGCTAACTGGAGAATGTATGGTCTACCAAAGGCATTTGCATTGGATTTTTCAAAAATGCTATGCTGTCGAACAAAACTGATTTTCAGCTAGAATCTACATCTGCTAGTTTTTACCTTTGAAAAATATTTAGATTTTTGTCTTAAAGAAAAACTTCTTTTCATATTTACCAAAGGCCCAATGCATTTCACAGAGAGTAAGTTTACTACTCTCTGTGGGGCTGAAGAACTTAGCAACTTGCATCCTATTTCATCTTTTTATTATAATCATATATTGTAATATGATTTTGGTCATACTGGTCTAAGCGTTCAGTTGTTTTTTGTCCCATTCTTTTGAGGGTATTGGAAAACAATTCTGTTACTTTTAATATTTTATAGTCTGTTGTGTGTAGCCATGTCTGACAGATAGGAGCTAGAGTATCATTATGATCTGGATGCTTTCCAGATATGAATATCACTTTTCAGACCATAAAAGGAGCCTCAGGATCCTTGGCAAATGGACTGGGACGGACTGAACCTCAGCAGGACTAACTTTGTGCTGACTGAAGCAGGGGAGAAAAGAAAACAAGAGAAAGTGAAGTGGACCTGGCATATCATCACTTAAGTTTTTCCATACACTATTAAATTTATGGGGGAAAAACTTATACCAAGATCAAGCAACTATCTTCAACATGAGAAGAAAGAAACTGAGCTTTTGTGTGCCAAATCCATGTCAGGCCCTGCACATGTGTGATTTTGTTTTTCTCATCTTCACAAGGCAGGCATTTTAGTCCATGTTACAAAAGGAAAAACCGAGGCTTAGAGAATTTAAAAACTTGACCATGCAGCTATTAAGCGGCAAGTCTGATATTCAAACTGAAGTCTGTTTGCGTCCAACCACCAGGTTCTTTCTTCTATCTCTTACTGTAGTATCTCTTTATGAAATCGGAAGTTGATGAAAATGTCAGAAGATCTTAGGGATGATATCAATAAAGGAGAGTTTTTAAGAACTGTCAATTTTCCCCTAAAAATGAGTTGAAAAATTGTTATAATTTTAGACACTTTACTGCAGATCAATAAATGAGTGGAATGATTCCAAATTAACATCCACTTAGATAACTACGGAACCAAGTCAGGCTCTGAAGATCACCTGGCAATCTTCTCCCCCATCTGCAAATAGAGCCGCAATGACGCATTGCATGAAGTTAGTAGTAAACACACACGCTCACACGCGCACCCCGAGGTTCGGTCCCCAGTGACTCTACTGCGTCTCTGAATGTTGACAGCCTCATCTAAAATCACAGCTAGGAATAAATAGTAAGGGGCCAAGAAACCAGATACTGCTCTCAACTTCCAGAATCCTCATGGCAGCATAATGGAAAAACCAGAGTAGGCCTTCAATAGGCAGCGGAAAGATTAAGTTCTGGAATGGCAGAATTAGCCAAGTGGAAATGTAATTGTTCAAGGGGCAATTGATCCTGTGACTTGTAGAATATAAGAGGCCCCAGAAAGGCTGGCAGTTCACAAACACTTTGTTGATCTTTTTAAGATTAACATGTTGATATGTTTATGAGCATATAATGAGTATTGCCTAATACCACTAATTGCCACTTAGTGTTAATCTTCGGCTTTATTCTTTCTGTGTGCTTTATGATCTCTTAATTGGTTAATTAGAGCAGCACCGGCTATGAAGGGGTAAGTTAGGATTGCCATCTGCAGCTTCAGGTAAGAACCTAGAAGTAAATAACCACTAGCCTATGGAGACTTCGCCTCAGTTTTCCCCTTGCCACAGCCTGTTTTGAAATTAGATGCCCCTGGGAGGCCCCATCTACTTGGAAATACTCTATTAAATGAAAAGGTCCTAACTGGCTTCCTAACATCCTCTCTTGCCTCCCTCTCATCCAGTGGTCCTCAAACTTTAGCATCAGAATCACCTGGTGAGCTTGTTCAAACACAGATTGCTGGGGCCACTCTGAGATCTTCACACTCACTAAGGCTAGGGTGGAGGCCCCAAATGTGCATTTTTAGCAAGTTCCCAGGTGATGCTGATGGTACCTGCCTGATGGCCACACTTCAAGAACTACTATTCTAACCGGATACTTTGAAGCTGCTGTAGATAACCAAGGCGTGGGCAGGCTTTAAAGATCTGGCCCTGCAGAACCCCCTCATGGAGACCACTGGCTTGTGAAAGAAACACTAAGGAACAATTAGACTCTGTTTTTCCCTTTGAAATCAATAGCAGTGGGTGAAAAGCTACAATGACCCTCTAATTTAGTGGTTCTCAAACTGTGCTTCCCCAACCAGAAGTATTAGCATCATCTGGGAACTTGCTAGGAGGACAAAGTCTTGGGTCCCACCCGAACAAGCTGAATAAGACATTCTGGAGGTAGAACCCAACAATCTGTGTTTTATCCAGCCCCACAGGCACTAAAGTGTGAAAGTCACTGCTCTCTACCTGACAGTCAGAGTGACCTTTTTTTAATTGAAATTTTTATTATGATAACTGTAGATTCACATGCAGTGTAAGAAGTAACACAAGAAAATTCCTTGTACACTTTCCTCAGCTCCCCCCAATGGTAACATTTGCAAAGCTATGGTATAGTGTCACAACCAGGTTGCTAACATTGACACAATGCACCTGTTTTAATCAGATTTCCCTGGATTTACTTATAGTCATTTGCATGCATGTGCATGCAAGTGTGTGTATGAGTGTGTGAATGTGTGTATGTGTGTTTATGTGTGAATGTGTGCACGTGTATGTGTGACTGTGGGTGGGTATGTGAGTGTATGTGTGTATGTATGTATGTGTAAGTGTGTGCATATGTATGTGTGTGTGTGCGTGTGTGTGTATTAAGTTCTGTACCACCTTACCACCTATGTATGTTCATGTATCCACCAGCACAGTTGAGTTCCAACACCACAAGGATCCCTCGGTTTGTCCTTTGACAAGTGTATCCACTCAACTCCTGCACAGTCCCCACCTTCCTTGTCCCTAACCCCTGACAACAGCTAATCTGTTTTCCATTTCTAAAGTTTTGTCATTTGAAAAATGTTATATAAGTGCAATCATACAGTATGTACCCTTTTGGGATTGGCTTTATCCAGCCAGCACAATTCCCTGGAGATTCACCCAAATTGTTGTGTATATCAATTCTGTTCCTTCTGTGAAGTGGTATTCTGTGGTATGTACCACAGTTTGTTTAACCATTCCTGTTGAAGGATATCTAGATTCGATTTTTGGCTGTAACAAATAAAACTTCTCTGAACATTCATGTGCAGTTTTTTTTTGTGTGTGTGAGCATAAGTTTTCATTTTTCTAGGAGTAAATGCCCAAGAATGCAATTGCTAGGTGATATGTAGTGCATGTCTGGTTTTATGAGAAACCGTCAAACTGTTTTGCAGAGTGGCTGTACCATGTGCACTTCCAAGTATAGTACGAATGAACCATCTTCTTCTAGCCACTTCCCCCCGTACAAACTCACGCAAGTTTTAGCTGCTTTACTCTAGTCCCTTATGTATATTTCAAAGCACTGGCATCTATACTCTTGAAGCACTTCCTGCATGAGTTGTAAGTGCTCATTTTTCTGCCTCCCCCACTGAAGACAAGAACTACTCATTCATTTCTTTCCATTGCTGTCAAAATGCCCACTACATCAGGAGCCCAGCCCTAAGTGACTAACTCCTGAGATGTGCAGCCCTCCTCACTGCACCACTCCACAAGAAAGAAAGGGAAAAAAACCCCAAAATCCAACCAAAATATTAACTTCCAAATTAATGGCACCCACACCATTTCTGATACACTTTCAAAACACTCTGCAATTACAAAGCAGCCTTTATCACCGAGCCCTTGTGCCACATGGTATTTTGGCAACGTGTTTCATAATTAGCTTGTCAATTGTTTCTCAAAACGCTTAATAAGAAATGTTCACCCTCTTTTAGAGATTAGGGCACTGAGCCCAGGTAGACCTGAAAACCACATCTAAAGTCCTATGGCAATTCATTAGCCCTCACCACAGAGTGTCTTTGTCTCCTTGCCTTTGACCCTGAGGTGTAACTACTCAGGCATTGAGGACATTCATGAAGCCTGGGGAACACACAGAGGATTAGCCAATTCAACGTTCTCTTTTGGACTCTTTTGGACCAGCGAAAATCAAATGGTGATCATTTTAAAGGTCTTTTGAATTTGTGAATTGAACAAATACATTTTTATTTATTTTTATGTGAAACTAATAGTGCTGTTTAAAGAAGTAGGCTTTTTAGGAGTCCTGCTCATCACTAGCTTTCTGGATGGTTTCTGGTTTATGGAATAGACTCTAAAAATCAGAATAATCATTTCTACAGCTTCTGTAATATTGTAAATAGGAAAAAAACTTCACAGCGGCACTCTTTATTTTGCACAGTTTGATCTGGATCTCTTTCTTCTTCATTAACTGAGAGGTGCTAAACAGGAACCACTGTAACCCACCCACAGAGTCAGATCCACTTGAGCCCTCAATGCCAGGCCCTTACAAAGGAAAGAAGGGCCTGCTCAAAGGGAAGAGTGGACAAGAAAGAAAATTTAGGAAGAAGACTAAACAGCCCACTTCCTGCCCCCATTGTAAAAAAGCGTCTGCTTTCATTATAGGGTAGTATATTCTCAGGGTCCCCATTTTTCCTTGGCAGGGCTGTGATGGGGACAAATGTAGGATCAGGGTACCTTCCTGGACCACAGCTTGACTGCTGTTGCATCTCCATCCTTGCCCTCTGTCCTGAGGGAGGCAAACAGCGAACAGGTCAGTCTCAAAGCATCATCTGAAGCAGCGAGCTGGGTCCAATAGCAGCCCTAACCTGCCGGGGGCCCATGTCTCACCACACATCCAGCCATCAGGGTAGGACCGGCTCATCACTGGTGTATCTTCCCCAGGGCTATTGCATCAGGAGCAGAGATTTACTTCCCATAGACTTACTTCTCCCAAACCTATCCAGAAATAGATTATAGGCTCAATGATTTTATCTTTCTTATGAAGATAACATTTAACTAAGTAATACTGGGACTTAAAACATTTTTGTGGTGTGGTTTTACTGATCAATATAAAACTGTTACTCATTTATTCAGCATGCACTTACCGAGGACTTCCTCTGTGCCGGGCACTGTGTTTGGCACTGAGGATAGAGTGGTGAACAGTATAAGCAGGGCCTCTGCCCTCTAGAAGCTCACAGTCTAGTAGGGAAAGAGCCTAATATTAAACAACCACACAAGGGCACACATTTCTCCTTTACAGCCAGCCTCTGTATGCAGCACTGATCTGTTATAACATTATTTACATCCAAAATATTTTCCTTAAAATATGTATATATACACCCACAGGGTACATTTTGTATAAAACACTCTATTGCAGTGCACTGTGGGGAGCCAGGGGTGCATCCCCAAGCTTGGTGGGAGCCAACCCGGCCACTGGCACATCTGTGTGCGAAGGTGTCAACCTACATGTTTCTCAGGATAGCAGCATTGTGTTCTACTCTACATGGCCTCTCTTTAAATGGGTGCTTTGGCAAATAATTTGACCCAGATTACCTGACAAAATGTGTGATGATGCTAATCTGTGACAAAGAAATAAAAAAATTATAAGCTGAACATTAAAAACCTAACTGTTGTGGTTGTTAAAACCATCCTCAACGAACTGGTCAAGGAAGCAGAGTCGTTGTCAAGAAGGAAAGGGACTTGGACATAATCTCTGACATGACCAGAACGTCAGAAACGACTATGAGTTCTCCGAGGGTTGACTGGTGATTGTGTCGGACAGTTGGAAGAGACTTAGCAGAACATGTCATGTCTCAGGGGCTCCAAGGTGAACAGGAGAGTGCTCACCTACTGTGACACTTCAAGGTCATAAAACACGCCTTGAAGTAGGGCTAATGGGTGTGCAATGACAATGGCCCCAGCTGCCCTGCATTGGAATCCGCTGCTGTGTCTGTCCCAAGGCCGTGCTTCTCCCAGGCTGCTCCATGCCAGTGATTAAGTGTATGTCTTGGGGCTCCTTGGGCGGGGGTTGCTTAGGAGATCCACCTGGGAAAGTTTCTCATCAGACCTTGGCTCAAGGATTTCTTGATGACTTTTAGAATTTAGCCTTCCTTAGACTAGTGGCACCATACTTTCCACCCAACTTTCCTGCTTTTTCTATTTAACCTGAGTCAGGCTCCCATCACCTTCTGATTGCTCTTTCAGCCTTCTCCTACTCCTCTCTGTCTCCTTTCACACAGACAATCTCTCTAATAAAATCCTTGCATATTTAATTCAATCTTAGCATCTGTTTCTTGGGGGACCCACACTAGAACATCACTCTAATAGGGTTTAAACTATAACCACCAGGCACTGACATAGGCATTTCCAGGAACACCTCCCCACACGAAACTCTACGATTAAAGTTTGTGGTAAATGTTATGAAGGAAAAGAGCCAGGTTCTCACTGAGCAAATAAAATCCTTATTCGATAAATGGTGCTGGGAAAACTGGATAGCCACATGCAGAAGACTGAAACAGGATCCACACCTTTCACCCCTCACAAAAATCAACTCAGGCTGGGTAACAGACTTAAACCTAAGGTGTGAAACTATTAGAATGCTAGAGGAAAACATTGGAAATACTCTTCTAGACATTGGCCTAGGCAAAGAATTTATGAAGAAGACCCAAAGGCAATCACAGCAACAACAAAAATAAATGAGATCTGATCAAATTAAAAAGCTTCTGCACAGCCAAAGAAACTGTCACGAGAGCAAACAGACAACCTACAGAATGGGAGAAAATTTTCACATGCTACACATCCAATAACGGGCTGATAACTATAATCTATGTAGAATTCAGGAAAATCAGCAAGAAAAAGTCAAACAACCCTATCAAAAAGTGGGCAAAGGACATGAACAGAAACTTTTCAAAAGAAGACAGAAGACAGAAACTTTCCAACAAACATATGAAAAAATGCTCAACGTCTCTAATCATCAAGGAAATGCAAATCAAAACCATAATGAGATATCACTTATCTCCAGTGAGAATGGTCTTTATCAAAAAGTCCCAAAACAATAAATGTTGGCATGGATGCAGAGAGACAGGAACACTCATACACTGCTGGTGGGATAGCAAACTAGTACAACCTCTGTGGAAAGCAATATGGAGATACCTCAAAGAGCTACAAGTAGATCTACCATTTGATCATGCAGTCCCATTACTGGGCATCTACCCAAAAGAACAAAAGGCAGTATATAAAAAAGACATGTGCACTCAAATGTTTATAGCAGCACAATTCACAATTGCAAAGATGTGGAAACAACCCAAGTGTCCATCAATACATGAGTGGATTAATAAAATGTGGTATATGTGTACCATGGAGTACTATTCAGCTATAAGAAACAGTGGTGATATAGCACCTCTTGTATTTTTCTGGATAGAGCTGGAACCCATTCTACTAAGTGAAGTATCCCAAGAATGGAGAAATAAGCACCACATGTACTCACCAGCAAATTGGTTGCACTGATTAACACCTAAGTGGACATATAGGAACAACACTTATCAGGTGTCGGGCAGATGGGAGGGGGGAGGAGGAGATGGGTATGTACATACATAATGAGTGCGATGTGCACAGTCTGGGGGATGGACATGCCTGAAGCTCTGATGGGGGTGGGGGAAGGCAACATACATAACCTAAACATTTGTACCCCCATAATATGCTGAAATAAAAAAAAGGAAAAAAAATATTTGAGACATTAGGGAATTCCTCTCTTAGGAAGTCACATTTAAGCTGAAATCTAAAGGATAAAGAAGAACTCATTCATTGATTCATTTATTAATTCATTCATTCCATAAACACTGATTGAGCACCTGCCATGTGCCAGGTGCTGTTCTGTGTATTGAAGACACAATGGAGAACGAGACTAATCCCTGGCCCTCATGGACTTTACATTCCAGTGGGGAAGCAAACATTATCCAAACAAGTAGAATATTTAGTTGGCTTTTTAAGGGCTACAGAGAAAAGAAAAAGAGCAGAAACAGGGGAGCTGGAGGCTTGGCCTCACTGATAATGTGACCTTAGAACAGAGGCATAGAAGGAGGTGAGGAAAAGACCCGTGAGGATATTTGAAGGTGCAAAGCCCTGAGGCACAGCGTGGCTGACACATTTGAGGAGCAGCAGAGACTAGTGTGGCTGGGGGTGAGTGAAGAGTGAGGGGAAATGAGGTTAGACAGGTATTGGGTGGGTGTGAGAGAGAGAGAGCAAGTGCAATGCAGCACAAGAGGAAGACGGGAGAGATGAGGCAGAAGGGAAGGTCAGAGAGATCTGAAGCACAAGGAATGCAGATGGTCTTCAGATGCTGAGAAAACTACCCCTCCCCCCGCCCTGGCAAATAGCCAAAAAGCAATAGGGACCCCAATCTTACATCCACATGGAGCTGAATGCTGCCAGCAACCTGAGTGAGCTTACAAGTGGATTCATCCCCCACACCCCCAGAAAGGAACGCAGTGCTGTCAGCACCTTCAACTTTGTGAGACCCAGAGCAGAAAGCCAGCCAAGTGTATTGGATTGCTATGGAACTGTGAGATAATAATTAGTGCTGTTTTAAGCTGCCGAGTTTGCAATAATTTGTTATAGCAGCAACAGAAAACTAATACAGGAGTAAGGACATTAATTAAGAAAATTTTGCAAAATTCTAGCAAAAGATGATGGCATGGATCAGGCGCCAATACAGAAGTGATGAGAAGTGGTCAGATGCTACATATATTTTGAAGGTAGAGCCTGAAGGGTTTGCTGATGAGGTATATGATTGGGATGAGCCAAGGGTGACACCAAAGTTTTTGGTCTTAGTATTAATAATTAGAAGGATGGAATTTTCCATTTATTGAGATAAAGTCAACTGTGGAAGCAACAGTTAGCAAAAATGAATTTAGAGAGGCAGGTAGAAATCAAATTATACAGAGAATTTTGAGTCATGTTAAGAAATTTAAACTTTATCTTAAAGGCAAAAAAAAAAAAAAATTACCAAATACTTTTAAGTAGTCAAAGGTTAGAATCAGATTGGCATTTTAAAAAGGGCACTTGGGAGCCCTCACAGTGTGGAACTGATGTAGTGAGAAACATTCACTCAATGTAATAAGATAACTAGAGAACATTTTTCCCATATTTAGGAAGACCAGCAAAGCCAGGGTCTTCCAAAGTAGCACCAAGTAGAGTCTCCTAGCTTGCAAGACAGAATTTTTCAAATATAAGTAATAAATAACAGACCATTTCAAAGGAAAAAATTTCCATGGGTTTCCAGGATTTATTTAAACTATTTTAATCATGATGTTACTTAAAATATGTAATGAAACTAGACATAAACAAAATATAATTATACTTCTTATACTATTATAAAACCAAGTAAATTTACAAAGTAAGCAGTAGGAAATTATAAAGTTTAGAACATTAATAAACTATTATGGAAGATGTTGTTTGGTGGAAACTAAATTGTCAAAGCTTGATTTGGTAGTTGAAAGATGCAGTCTGTTTTCTCTCTCTCTCTTTTTTTTTCATCAATACAAATACCTGTTCACAAATGTATTGTACAAAATGATGTTACTAAAAATGTTTTACTTGCTAGCTCAAGATAATCAGATATCATGTTAGTCAATATTTTGCCAATGGGCAATCTTCAAAGGGCAGTTTAACGAGGTATAAGTTGATAATTCCGTAAAGTTTACTTGCTAGCATGAAGATGATACAGCATTGCAACATCGTAGAAATCTTCATTAACATGGCATGTTATAGTTTTGTTGAACATTCTCCATTGTATATTTACTTCTCCACTTATTACCAATGAGGTATTGCAAACTGATACATCTGCTTACAATAGAGTACAGTTTCTTTTGAATTTAATATGCCTGCATGCAAAGAAGGCAAAGAGAAGGAAGTAAAACTAAGAGGATTGGAAAGGAAGAGACAAAATTGAACTGACTTGCAAATTGTGTTATTTTATGCATAAAGACTCTAAAAGATGCTTTAGATAAATTAGTAGAATTAATGAGAGAGTTTAGCAAATTTGCTGGCAACAAAATCAAATAAATGTTGGTATGCATTTCACATACCAGCATGAGTTGAAAAATAAAATTAAAAAGATATCATTTAAAATAGAATAAGAAAGAAGTACCTAATAATGAATACAACAGAAGATAGGGAAGACCTTTCTGGAGAAACAAGTAATACTTTTCTGAACGATATTAAAGGAGGTCCAATTACATGGAAAGAGAGACCATGATCACTCATTAGAAAATGCAGTGTTTTAAAAAGGTTAATTTTCCCTAAATTGATTCAATGAAATACTAATCATATGCCCAATAGGTTTTTTTTTCTTTTTGAAAATTGACAAGCTGATTGTAAATTTTACATATTCAAAGAGCCAAGAATAACCAAGACATTTTTGAAGAAAAAACAGGTGGGGGATGACACCCCAAGGACATATGCTTCATATAAGGCATTGTCAAGCTAAAGTGAGTAAGACTATAAGGTGTTGGTGTAGGCACAGAAAAATAGACCAGTAAAACAAATCAGAGACTCTCCAAGCAGATCCATGAATATACGGGCTTTTGAGACAAGATAAGTGTAGTAATGCAGATCAATGCAGAAATGAAGATTTTTTTTCAATAAATCATTCTTGGAAATTGGTTATCCTTTTAAACAAAAATAAAGTTGGATACCTTTCTCATGCCATATATAAAAATTAATGACAGCTGGATTGAAAACCTAAATGAGAAAGCCAAAATTATTAAACTTTAAAAAAGATAATAGGATAGATTTATGACCTCAGGGTAGAGAAGAATTTTATAAATATGATAGAAAGAGCAAAAGCCATAAAAGGTTAATACAATGAATTAAAGTTGGGAACATCTGTTCATTAAAAGACACCACAAAGTGAGTGAAATAACAATCCACAAACTGGGAGAGGATATTGGGAACACATCAATAAGATGGGAGAGTCTAGAGCTGCTTCTTAACATGAGAAGGACCTAGATCAAAGGGAAGGTAAAAAACAAGAGCAAGGGCAGGGCAGTGTGCCAATTAGTAGACTAAGACCTTTGTGGGGACAAGGAGAAAACATCTGAGTGTTCAAGCAGGCACTTGCCTTTGATACCTGTGGAGACACATGCCCATTAGCAGGAAGAATGAGAAAGAAGAGAGTTACAGACACAGAACAGTTGTAGACTTGCTGGGGTGCAGAAGGGAGAGCTCCTGAGCAATAGTTTCTGTGTTCTTTGTAATTTACAAGGTAACCATAAGGTAGTCCTGAAAGTTCAGGGAGGTCAGATGCAAGGTTGAAAATTTGAAGAGAGGAAAGAAAGTATGAAATAGTTGTAGAAGGAAGAACAAATTTACTTCCGAGCAGTAACAAGGGCCAATTTGAGTTTGATGATTAACAATAGTAGAGTTACTATTTTTCATCATTACATGAAAAAATTTCTGGTAATAGTCTTTGAACACATGTTCAGAGAATGCCAGTGGTTGGGTTTATCCAGGGTTGGGTTTTTCTAAGTTGGCATGACAGAATAATACTTTCCTGTTTCAGACAAACTTCAAAGTGTTTCACAAACACTAACATTTAATTCTGTTAACAACCCTATGAGATAAGCATATCTAATATTATCCCCATGTTACAGATGAAGCAACAGGATTCTAATTCTGACCAAGGGAATGGAGATTGCCAAGGGAGAGAGATTGTTATGGGTCATGGACTCAAGGCTGAGTTAGGAGTTAACGAAGGTAGAAAACACTCATAGAAATTGTCAGGGTCAATGAGTTAAAAGTCTTAATGAGGCCAAAACGTTATCTCAGTGAGAGTTCTTAAGCAAGGAACCAGAATACTAGTAGGTTGTGACACAAAAGAGATATTACCATTAGTGATTTCAAGGAGGGTTTGTTTCTGGTGATGACAAGGCATAGGACAAAAGAAAATGGGTGTCTGAGTTGGAAGAGAGGAGCTCACTAGGAGTCAAGGACCCGAGAAGCTGGGATGTCGGTGGAACATCTTGGTGGATGTGGGTGTCAGCTGGAAGGAAGGCACAATAACACTGTGGGCTGGGATGGGGAAGAGTGAACCAGGTGGTCGTGTCTCAGTCAGCGAGCCAGAGTGCTTAGGAGGTTCTAAGGTAAAGGCAATTAGAAGGAGCAAGGTGGTGTAACTAGATAGCGTGAGCCTCAAAGAAAGGAGTTTTATCAGAGGGAAGGAAAACTATCTTGAAAGAGCATTGGAAACCATGAGGACCAACCCACTTTGATTCTGGGGAGCACAAAAGGAAATAACTCCCAAGTGAAAGGCTACAGGGGAAATAGTAATACAATAACAATGTTATCCATAGAAGCTACGGGGGAAGTCACAAATCTTATGCTAGTTAAGGACAAGTGACGCTCCTGAGCAGTAAGCAATTACAGGAAGGCAAGCTAGGGAACAATGGCTGGTTATTTATTTTAACTATGCCTACACATTTGCAAAGTTCAGGCTCTGACCACAATTCCTACCTTGTGGCCCTTTATTAATTTATTAAAGGGCAGTTACCCAGAGAGGCCTATTGCCCACACCACTGGCATTCCCTCCACTGCCGCTGGAGGGCATGTCTTCCAAGTCACTGTGGCTCCAGGATGGGGTGTATTGGCCTTAGCTGCAATGGAGGCAGGGAAAGCAAGTTACTGATATATTCAACTTTGATAATGAGCAGAGTCTGAGCCTCCCATCAAGATTCATAAGGTGAGGAATTCCCCAAACGCAGGAAGGAGGTTCAGGCACAGGACAGCTGAGAGTAATGCCATATTTATTTGTTGTCAATGTTTTTGTCTCCTGTCCTTGATTTGGTTATTGTTGTTTTTGTTTTTTTTACCTTTATTTTGCCTTTTCCCTGGCATTCTAATGCACAGACAAGTGAGCTCATGCCTGAATGCAATAGAAGACTACAGGAAATCAGCACAATGTTGAAAAAGGATTGACCTTTTGGTTGATCCTCATGTGGATTACTGAGGACCTTAACTGAAAGGAGAAACTATTTCTGCAATAATTGTGCAGTCCTTCAGGCTACTGGTATTCATTCCATTCACATGGATCACGTGTGACACGAGGAGATGTGAAAATTGAGGTGTTAGTTTTAAATGAGAGCACCAGATAGGATTAAGTTTAGCTCAATTTTTCATTTGTTAAAATCTGACCATGCAATATTATTTTTATTTTATTACCTATGTCTATACCGTGGAATGAACAGGTGTAGCAGTCTCCGTACTTGCAATTGTTCTCTCTTCGCTTAGCTTCTGTTCTCTCCTCATTTCTCACTTTGTCTTGTCTTTTGCCTCCTTGCTTTCCCTTTTTCCCAGTACTATTGATTCAACCTGCTACCATAGCAACATGTATCTCAACCACCAGCAACATGTCTTTGATCCTGAATCTTCAATTCCATTCAATAAATATTTATAATTTGCCTACTACATGCAACACATCACAGGTGTTATTAAAATATCAGCAAAACTTTTCTTTCCTTGTCTCCCTCCTCACAGCTTATAACATATTAAAATATGCCACATTGACATTCAATAAAAACAAATGAGACGAATGGAGGGATATAGGTGAGATACACACAAAACAAATGATTCAAAGTAACCCATAAAATATCGGTAAATTACTTTTCTTTGCCACAACTTTGTTGTTGTCACTCTTTAATATCTAAAATCACACTTATTTTAGCACACAATTCAATAGTCAACTCTAAATGCAGAGAAATTTACTGCATAGGAGGAAGAGCCAGCAATGAATAAATAAAAGGAAGCATACTTCATATAAAATAAAAATGTTAGAGATACCTGTTATTATTAATAATTCTATTTTCTAATATTCAGCAAACATACTCTCATAAAATAGTGAATGATTTTAAGAAATGTGCATTTGAGATTAAGGGAAAAAGTTCTAAGGTGCTTATAATTTACAAGAATTTAGGTAAGATGTGATTGTTTAAGTATGTTGGATACAATCAGAGCAATATTATGCTTTTTATGCTTAACAGGGTCATAGTGCCTCTGCCCTAGGAAGGCAATGGCTTGGTGCTTGCCAAAGCCCAGGGGAATAGGGCTGAATGGCTCCTATGAGCAGCATGTTAAAATCTCATTGAGGACCTAATAAGAACACAGTTGTAGCTTTTAATCTAAACATTTATCTTGCCACTTAACAGACCTGTAGACATGGGTTAGACATTACTAGTAAATTTACTAGGAGTTGAAGATACTTCTGCAAATGACAATTGTGGTTGGTGACATTGTGATAAAGACAGTGGTAACTTACAGACACTAAAAGAAAAAGACCGATTTCTTTAAAGCACATATGTGACACACACCGTTAACCTAAAAATCAAGTTCTAGGATATTTGAATTTGGAGATATTCAAGCAAAAAGTATGCATAGCTCTGCTCTGGTTCACATATTCTTGGTCTGGCTGGTCCCCTCTTTCCTACAGCTGCTTTTCCTAGCCTTCCTCGTTGCTTTCAGGCCCCCTACCCAATTCCATTGCCTTTCTGAGCGAATGACCTTGCCTCCTATCTTTCAGTGAAATCAGAAGCTTTCAGGATGAACTCCCCCAGAGCCCTGACTTCTGTACTGACGTAAATAGGTGTGTAATTATTTGCTTAACGTCTTTGCGTCTCTCGTGCTCCAGACCTGGGATGCAGCCTGGTCACCGGTGTCCCCAGTGCCCACAATATGGTACACCAGGGGATCAAGGGGTATCTATTACCTAAACGAATGAACATTTTTGTTTATACCTTTTGTTTTAAAAACAAAAGCTTTATTTTTAATGTAATATATTATCATGGTCAAAAGCTAAAACAGTACCAAATTATATGAAAGGAAATGTTAATGCCCCCCCCCAGTAAATTCCACAGGCTCCCTTCCTCACCTCCTTTTCTCCAACCTCAGAAGCTAACCTTTCGCTGCTCACCAGATTTCATCCTCTTGTTGTGATCTCCTTTAGAAAACACTCACTTCGAGTGGGCAGTCAGGGAGGGGGACTTGGCGGGGTAGTTACTCAGAGTGGCCAAAGGAGTTGCAACAGCTGAGGGTGAGGGCAGCAGCGTGGCCAAGCCAAAGAGTGGCCGGTGTCAGCGATGCTAAATCAGTCATCCGATCTTAAGAGTGAGTGCAGGCTGAAGAAAGTAGAAGGCAAAGCAAAGGGTCAGAGGAAAGCAACAGGAGGTCATTTTTGTCATTCCGAAAAGAAAACTCATACCAATTAGCAGTCGCTTACTATTTCTCCTTACATCCCCCACCCCAGCCACCATCCACAGCTCTGGGCAACCATAAATATACTTTCAGTCCATAAATTTGGATAATCTGGACATTTCATATAAATGTAATCATATAGTATGTGTTTTTTTCTGGCTGGCTTCTCTCAGCACAATGTTTTTAATGTTCTTTTATGTTACAGTATGTATCAATACTTCCTTTCTTTTATTGCCAAATAATATTCCATTGTGTAGTCATAACATATTTTATTTATCTATTCAACAGTTTATGAACATTTGGGTTGTTTTCACTGGTTATTATGAATAATGCTGCTATGAGCATTAGTACAAGTTTTAAATGCACATGTTTTTATAGGAGCAGAATTGCTAGGTCACATTATAAGTCTATGTTTAATTTTTTGAGCAACTTCCAGATTGTTTTCCAAAGCAGCTGCACCATTTTACATTTCCTCCAAGAATGTAAGAAGGTTCCACTTTCTCCATGTCCTTTCCGACACTTGCTGATTGTAGTCATCCTATGGTGTGAATGAAGTGTTATCTTACTGTGGTTTTCATTTGCATTTCTCTAATGACTAACAGTGTTGGACATTTTTATGTACTCATTGACCATTTGTATATCTTTTTTGAAAAACATTTATTCATATTCTTTGCAAATTTTTTAATTGGGTTATTTTTTATTATTATTGAATTGTAGGAAGTTTTAAAAATATATTCTATTCCCTTATCAGATATATGATTTGCAAGTACTTTCTCCCATTCTATGGGTCACCTTTTCGCTTTCTTGGTTTTTTTTATATATATTTTTTGAGACAGAGTCTCACTCTGTTGCCCAGGCTAGAGTGCCGTGGCATCAGCCTAGCTCACAGCAACCTCAAACTCCTGGGCTCAAGCAATCCTTCTGCCTCAGCCTCCCGAGTAGCTGGGACTACAGGCATGCACCAC
>CAUYRT010028079.1:0-16437 GCA_963574885.1 Lepilemur ruficaudatus | reverse complement strand
CAAGTGAATGTTTGCTTTTGAATGAGTTACTGTACTTAATATTTCTGAACTTCACCTTCATTCCTCTGTGAAATGAAAATAATGGTACCCCAAGATACCACATGAAAGGTAAATAAGATAGGAACAACATTTATTGGGTGTCGGGCAGACGGGAGGGGGGAGGAGGGGATGGGTATATACATACATAATGAGTGCAATATGCACTGTCTGGGGGATGGTCAGGCTTGAGGCTCTGACTGGAGGGGGGAGGGGGGCAAGGGCAATGTACGTAACCTTAACATTTGTACGCCCATAATATGCTGCAATAAAAAAAAAAAACATTCTTGTTCATGTATTTATAAACATCAGTATTTAAACATCGTGGAATAAAATCGGAAAATGCAACTGTGTATTTAAAAGAAGGGTATAAAGATATTTCTTTTTTGGAAAGTTATTATTCAACCTTTTGATAACTCCCATAGTTTTTTTCTGGGGAACCATTTGTTACAGAGTTCATGTGGTTTTGGTGGGGCTGATTCTACTCAGATTCAAAGGTGCCATATATTCAGAACTTTCTGATCTGATATTATTATCTTATTCTCAGAGAATAGTTAAAATTTGAATATGGGAACTCATCAGATTTATGAGATCCTATGAGATTTTTACTGAAATTTTTAGTGCCAGATGCTGGACATCTTTCTTATATATTATGAAGGTTCCAAATGTAAATTCCAGAAATGCTACCCCATTCTGGAAATTGAATCAACATAGAGGATAAAGATAAAAGCAAGAGAGAAAAAGAGATAAACTGATTACCACTGGCATTGTTTGGGTCCTAGATCAAGCTGAACCCGAATCCATCACTTTTCCTCTCATAAGCCAATAAATTTCCTTTAAGAGTTTACCCAGTTTGGATTACTGTTTTTCCTCACTTGCAACCGAAAGCATCAAACATAATAAAAAAGAATATTTAAGTATTTTAAAAAATAAATAGTAACAGATTAACTTTTCAAAAATTTTAGTGATTTATAGATTTATAAATTAATGATACTATTTATATCTCCACATATTTTTCCAGCCAAGATGTTATTGTGTTAACTTGTGTCAATACTCTGGGTGGAAAATATCTTATTGGTGTTTTAGTTTGAATTTCCTTTTTTGTTAATGAAATTGAGAATTTTTCCTACATGTTAATCATTAGAATTTCATATTTTTGAATTGTCTGTTCATGCATTTTTATATCTTTATCCTTTTGTTTTCAGATCACTCTGTTATCCTGGAGACCTGAATTGTGATTAAATCTATTAAGCAAGCCAAGTACAGATATATGTTGCAAAGATTTTTCTCATGAATATCCACTTTCTAGACTTACTGATCTCTACTCTCATCTTTCTATTTCTTGGAATAATTTATAAAAATGTTCACTGTGCAATGTCTATGTGGGCTTTGCCTGACATCCTATCGACACACAAATGAGAGAAATATGCAATTTCTTTGTACATTGTAATTAATCATCAGGACCTCTTAAACGCTATTCCAATAGACTGAGGAATAAAAAATGACCAAAAAGCATGTTTTGTAGGAATAGAGAAATAGCATTTTTGTCTAATACAATAATTTATTTTATTATTTCCCAATAAGTCATTTAGAAATCCTCAAACATTTGTGAGTGTTTCAGAGGAAACTTAGTCTCATGAAATTTATTTTAACATCTAACTTTAAAGCAACAAACACAATAATTTTGGAAATGTTTTTCTGCAAAAAAGACCCATCTGAGCTTGGCTCATTATACATTTGGTGGGCTGAAGCAGCAGGTAGTGCAGCTCAGGTAAACGTTTGTCATCGCTAATTGCCATTTGATTTCACCATTTCACGTTTTTAACATTTCCATGTGAAATTTAGTCATATGTTATTATTTTAACATTTCCTAAATATGAGTCACTTCCATATTGCTTTTAAGATTTTTGCCTGAAGCTGAGAAAGAAGCAAGAATAGAATAAGGACACTGAGGTAGAGGCAACGGGGTGGGTGGAGGTATTAAGGCTGCGTCAGGGTGAGCTGAGGACACCAGGAGAAGGTGGGGAAGAAGTCAAGAGAGCCATAACCCGATAGTACACAGCTGCTCAGTAGGTCTTCCTGAGACCTCCTGTGTGCAATCATTCGTAATGAAAACTAAGAACGTGAACTTGAAGGGTCACCCAGGTGCCACATATCTTTTAAATATACCCAATTTCCATCACCTGTCTTTTTTGTTGTTTTAAGCTAAGAATGGTTTTTATATTTGAATATGGTTACATTATAAAAGATTTGTAAGTACCAACATTACCTCATCTATTTTATCTCTTGGCTTGTGAAAGTATTTGTTTTCTTGACCATTGTGAAAAAATTTGCCAATCACCGGAATGGAGCAACATGCTCAACAACATTTCTGTAATTTTACCCAATGTCCAATTAAAATGGGTATTTCGTGCTATCCTGCTGTAATCAGATTTTTAAGACAATCCTGGCAGACCTGAGTACTATAAAAATTCCATTTGTTTTGCTAAAAATCATGTGATTTTCAAATATTGGAAGGTAATTAATGGACATGAGCAATAGTATTGAAAATATTTACACAAATGGGCCCCTTGTGACCTCTGTTCTCTGATATGCCATTGCTCTCAGCACTTCTTAAGTTTTCTGTTTGACACTAAAAATATTTTTTATTGATTTTTTTTTTACTTGGAGTGAGTGGTGGGGAAGGGCATTTTATTGAAATAATAATATCAAGCTTTAAAAGACAAGGTCAAGGTTAAAGAATATAATGAATGCCTATGAAAGCAGGTTATAAGTTAGTTAATAAATTAGAGGTGGCGGATGACATCTGTAGGTGCCTGTCCTCTGGATACTCTTGGAAAAATAAGTTTCTACCATGGTTGTCAAAGATTATGCATCACTGGAGGAAGTTCATGCTAATCAGTCTATGAGTGACATTCTCCTTGGATCTCTACAAGTCCTTCATCTGAGGCTAAGTCATCACTGAAGAAACATAAATGGGCATAAATTAAATTGATTCTTTCAGCAAATTGCTTTGCAAAGAGCACATCATCAAAGTGTCCTTTAGAAAAATGAATAACAAAGAAAATATTTTGGGCATATCTGAATTAAGTTATAAAAAGAAGACCAACATTAGAAAAATAAACAAAAATGCCTTGAAATTTCTCCCAAAATATATTTCATTATTAGTATTCAATGAACCAGAGTTTCACTGTTCTTGCTTCAACAAAATACATATGCTTCAAATTTTATTATAAAATAGTTCTGAAATATAAAAAATATATGATATAACAAAATCGTATGTCCCTGTAAGCTAGCTTAACCAAAAGCATTATAAAAATTGTGTGCACTCCCATTAATGGTTAACTTAATTCCTCTCAGACGAAACTGCAATTCTGAAAATTTACTTTTGGTCCATTCACAAGCATATCTTCAAATTAAATTTATCTTTATTCAAAATAATATATGGTATTGTTTGCCCTACTTTAAATTTTAGATGACTGATATCACATTGGATATTTCCTTCTGCATCTTATTTTTTTACTCAATATTTTATTTTTAAGATAATAACAAATAGTTTTAGTTCATTAACTTTCAGTGCCGTAAAGTACATATATAGTGGTATAAATAAAAATTCTTTCACTGGTCATCCTGCTACATAGCTCCTTATGTACATGCGCAAGAGTTTTCTCTTGAATATATTATAGGGACTTAAATTTCTAAATAAATGATTATGTGAATCTCATCTAAGATATGTTCTGTTAAATTCTTTCCAATATGGTTGTTCTAGTTAATTTTGCTCTCACTACTCTTCAGCAAAATATAGTTCTCATTCTTCCATATCATTGCTAACATGTCATATTATTGGATTTTTCAGTGCATGCCAGTCTGTGTGATTTGAACTCTCTGATTAAGCATCTGTGTGTGTGTGTGTTTTTGTGATTGTGTGTGCATGGTGTTTATTAATCATTGATATGTGTTTCCTCTTCTTTAAATTATTAGTTTGCGTATTTTTTTGTCAATTGTATTTTTGGGTTAGTTGTCTTTTTCTTATTACTATGTTTGGTTCTTTATATGTTCTAGGTACTAAATTTTGAATTGTATGACTAGCCAAAATCTCTCTCTAGGTTTTGCTTGTCATTTCTCCCATTTAAGGATATCTTTTGAGGGATAGATAGTTGCAATTTCAATGTACTCAGATTTATCATAATTTTCCTTTTGCTCCATGCTTTTTGGATTTAGAAAAATCTTTTCCCACCCTGAGTATAAATATATCTTTCAATATGTCTTATAAAAGTTTTAAAGTTGCGCTTTTTACATTTAAATCTATATTTTACTCAGATTGATTTATGCATATGAAGATAGAGATTTAATTTCATTTTTCCATTTAGGTATCCACATTACTCATGTATGCATGTGGTATAATTTTTCAAAATATTTTATGTAGCCTGCTTAGTTGTTTTTAGTGGTGACATTATCCAGGTACCAAGTATACCCTACTGCTGGAAACAATAGCTTGCCAGAAACTATTTAACAAATTCTCTAACAGTAATACTCTCTTATATTTTTAATTACCTATTTTATGTAAACTATCTTTGTTTTTAGCCTCATTGTAAGTTCTTTAAGAACAATTGTCAATATTTTATCATTTTCAATCACTACTAGATATCAAGATCTCTGCGAAGCTTAACTCTCTATGAGGGCTGTAATCACATGTGATGCAGGTGATTTATTAGAACTTATAAAATTAAGAAAGTTTTGCACCAACTTAACACCTGAGTTGGGTTTTGAAACATAAATGGAAATGAGTAGGCTCAGAGTGAAGGACCATCCCAGGCAGACAGAAAGTCAGACAAAGCACGAAGTCACAAAGGACAGGGAGCTAAGTGAAGGAGGAAGAGACAGGGAGTGAAGCTAGGCTAGATCCTCAAGGGTCTTGCATGTCTTGGTGAAATGCTTGGACATTATTGGCAACACAGCAAATTATATACAAGTTTTAGGAGGGAACTTACACATTAAGTTTTGTATATTTAAAAAATAACTCTGATTATAGTGTGTGTGTGTGTGTGTGTGTGTGTGTGTGTGTGTGTGTGAACACAGAAGAGATGGGAGTTGGAGGCAGGGCAAGCTGTTAACAATGGCAACAATTCCAGGTAAGAGTTATCAAGGTTTGCACAAAGGTAGTGCCGCTGAGGGGATCTAAACATATCCAAGAACTATTTAGAGAAGAGCAGTACCTGAATTTGGTAAAAACTGAATGCAGTGAATGTGAAGAAAAAATATTTAAAGAAATCAACCTGGTTTGCTTGTTGAGTAGTTGATAGTTGTTGATAAAGTGGCAAATACAAGGCCTTGGAGGATGAGTAAAAGGTAAGATAAATCCAGTTCAGTAAATAATTACTGATGGCTTGTTATTTGTCAGTCTCTAAGAATTGTTATTAATCACCTCAGAGAATACAAAGTTAAAGTAGACATTAACAGTGTGGCTCATGCGTGTGAAATGTTTCCCGAATGCTGTTGGATGGTTCTTTGCTAATGAAGATCAAAAGAGTGAAAAAGGACTTTCTTACATCCGTAATGGAATATTAAATTCTATAGAGTGCCGTGAATATTTTGAGCTATTTTGTTTAAAAGGTAATGGAATCATATAAATTCAGTATAAATACATTGATGTTAAAAATTTAATTTTTAGGAAATTCACAGAGGGTAGTCAATTGTGACTAGTTTGATTTTAGTAATATTTAGTTTTTCACTTTGGTTTACTCATCTTTTTAAGTGTATTATTGTAAATATAAACAAATTTTATATACAGAAAAAAGGCCAATGTAATTTCTTTAGAATTTGGAGTTTGTTGAATGACATGGTACCTCCTAAATATTCATTCCAGGCCTTTGTGGTTTTGAGTTAAAGATAATTTTAACTGTGTCATATATGCCTGACTGTTCAGTATAGCACATTCCTGTACTTTAGGTTAAAATCACAGCACAATGTCTCTCCTTGCTTCTATCTTGGCATACGCTTTTTATAATAAATATGCTAGTATTATTTCTAGCAGTCATTATTTTAAGAAATGGCTACAGAATAGACATTCTTTGGGCCAAACTTTGGGTTGCCTTCCACCCTCTCTTTATGAAGATATGTTGAGTAATTCTCTTAGAATGTTTTCACAAGTCTCATTCATAAAATGCTAGAGATTTTTAATATGTTTAAACAACCTGTTAATCTCCACTTATGAAAAATGCCTAATGCTATCCTGAGAGACGCCATCTGTCAACACCTGATCTCAGATTCCTCCTACTGAGAAATAGATGATGCCACATTGTTGTCCAGTAACACACATGCCTTCCTCCCCTTACTAACCCTGAAACTGACAAAGATGACTGGACTTTGCCCATGCCAACATCCCATTAGCCATACGCTGCCCCCTTTAATTTGCTCTGCTTGATGGAGAAGTGGCCGCTTAAAAGGCACTCAATGCAAGCTTTATAGTCACAGGCACAGAGCCAAAAATAACTCTTGTTTTCCACCTACTGTGCAAGTAATATTAAAGGTGTACTGTCTCATGACTTTGTTGAAGGCAGTCCTGCTGGAGCTGGGAGCTGCCTGCTCCCCTTAATCAAGAGCTCACTGTGAGCTGGGCCTATAAAGTCATTGGGTAGTCCCTGCCAGCAATTAACACACGACATGCTGACCATTCTTGGCAAACCTGAAGTAGGAGCCTGGTGCCAGAAAAAGGCAAGATCAGTCTTGAAAAGAGTGTGGCCATCTGTTGGCACTGCCCATTCTCCCCGCAGGGCTCAGAGATGGCACTAACACCCACAGTGTTTGTTTCAATGGAAAGCGCTGTATTAAAATTGTTATTTATTTTTTTAAAAAGAAAAAATACATATTTATTAGTTTTTGTAGCATGTAGCACACATCATAGTGCAATTTTTTTATGTTTTGTTTTTAATTGTAAAATATTGTGGGGGTAGAAATGTTTTGATTATATGAATTACTTTTGTACACTGTCCATCACCCAGACAGTGTGCATTTTTCCCATTAGGTGTGAATTTTCCCATCGCCTCCTCCCCTCTCCCTCCTACTTGATTTCCATTGAATTTTACTACCATATGCGCACATGAGTGTTGATCATTTAGTTCTAATTTAAAAGTGAGTACATGTGGCGTTTGTTTTTCCATTCTTGTGATATCTCACTTAGGAGCTTGGTCTCTAGTTCCATCCAGATTGTTACAAAAGTTATTAGTTTACCATTTATTTTAACGGCTGAGTAATACTCTATGCGGTATATACATATACACATGTTATCAATCTACTCATGTATTGATGAGCATTTGGGTTGTTTCCACATCTTTGCCATTGTGAATTGTGCTGCTATAAACATTCAAGTGCAAGCATCTTTTTTATAAAATTTTTTTCCCTCTTTCGGGTAAATACTCAGTAATGGGATTGCTGGATCAAATAATAAGTCTACTTTTAGTTCTTTGATTGGAGACACCACCTGCCAGAGCATCTCAGTAAGAAGAAGTTTTAAATGAAAGAGAAAAAATGAACAGACAGACAAACATAGCTCAGGCATGTGTCTGAGGGTGTCAGAGCCTTTGGGAGACTCCCCGGGTAGAAGTTGCAGAGCAGAACAAGAAGGAGCAAGGTATCAGCAAAGATCAACACCTGAGAAGCTTGGAGTCCAGTGAGAAGGGTACGTAGATCAATCTCTATTTCAATTTTTTATTATGAAGAGAAGCTTTTTTCTATTTTGAGGTTTTGCTCCTCTCTAGCTCTACTAGATGAAAAGTATAGATTTAAGGCATTAAGCTCCACCAGTTGAAAGCCTTCTCTCAGTTTAACATTAGCAAGAAAAATTTTAGTTGGCTCCTGAGAAACCAATACACTGGAATTTGCCTGGCAATGATAGTGGAAGTTGAGGTAATAACACATTTAGTACAATACTACGTGACCTCAGGCTTCATCTCAGGCCAAGGTTACTAAACTTAGCAAAGAAAACTAGAGGATATCCAGACAAATTTAAATTTTAGGTAAACAATAAATATTTTTTAGAGAGGAAGGTTAGACTTATATTAAAATTTATCTATTTATTTTTACCTGAAATTCAGAATTAATTATGAGTCCTTTGTTTTATCTGTGACCCTATCCTAGACTGACCTCCTAAGTCTGTTTAATGGTCTGTGGTATCCCAAACATCTTCCTGTCTCACTGTACTTAAAAACTATTCAAGAAAATTCTTCAAAATTTCACATACACACTGGCACATCATAAAGTACACAAATTTTACATATATAGCTTGATAATTTTCTACATATTTATGCCATGAAGATCAAGATGTAGAACCAGTCCATCATCCCATGAGGTTTCCTAGGGCTCTTCCCAGTCTGCACCCTCTCTCTTTCCCCCACGGAGGTAACCCCTATTCTTCTATACCTAAAGATTAGCTTTCTCTTCTTTTCATGAACTTCACTTAGATGGAATCAGATACTATGTATTTTTGTATGTGTCTGGTTTCTTTCATGCAATAAAATATTTATGAAATTCTGCCATACTTTTTGTATAGTAACATGTTCTTTTTACATTTATTTTATTGTATGAATATACCACAATTTATTTATCCATTCACCTGTTGATGAGTATTTATATTGTTTTCAGTCTGGGAATATTATGAATATAGCTGCTACAAAGACTCTAATGCATGTTTTTTTGGGCATACATATATATGTGTGTGTGTATATATATGCATACATACATATAGATATATTTAATGAATAAATATGTTTAATGAATAAAATACGAAAATACTTATAGGAATATCTTTATAACTGAGTACCTTACTCTTTTTTTTTCTTTTTTTTTTTTTTTTTAGAGATGGGATCTCACTCTGTCATACAGGCAAGAGTATAGTGGCACAATCACAGTTCACTGTAGCCTCAAACTCCTGGGCTCAAACTGTCCTCCCACTTCAGCCTCCCAAACCATTAATTTGGTAGAAAATTATTACTTTTCCTTTTAAAAATACAAATGAATAGTCTTCTAGGGGTAAAAGAGAGTCAGTTAGCTCACTTCAGTATTTCCTCCAATTCAAGATTTTGTTTCAGAGATGAATTAAAAAAAACAAAAACCTTTAAGTATTATATTTTTATCATCCTAAAATTTTATTAACAATGGTAGAGCTCAAAATGCTAGATGCTCAAAAATTAAGCACTACTACCACTATGCCCCAACACACCCAACATTTGAGAGTTTTGCTCTTTAGTTTTGATTAATTTGAGAAAGAAAAATACATATCACTGACCAAGGTTGGTCAGAGAGCTCGATTGTGTGCCTTCCCCCAGCTGCACTTTTCAGGATTCCAGGTGAGGATTGCCGCACTCCCTGCGGCCATTATCTCTGTCCATCCATTGCCACTGTCCATGGTACATCTGCCATCTCCCCTTCTTAGATTTCCTGCCCTACGTGGTAAAGAATATCCTCTTTTTTTCTCATCCCAAAGTTCAAAAGTAGTTTCCTCACTTGTTATCAGTAAAATAATTTACTACAAAATAGAGAAGAATTGTTCTTTCGCCTCACATGGATGCAACTGAATTCTTATCTTTCAATTCTTTATTTATACTTTAGTATTTTCTACATATTGTGTTGCAATGACAATTTTAAAAATAAGAAAATTTGTTTCTATAATTCTCAAATAGATAATTATAATTGTAATATCAACCACTATTGCAATTCTTATGCTGTTCCAGCATATGTTAAATCACGTTATGATGATAACAAACTAGAAACAGTTTTTATTATTATCCATACTTTTTTGATGAGGAAACCAAGGCAAGAACAGTTAAGTTAACTTGGCCAAGGTTACTCAATTAGCTAGTGCTAGATTCAGATTTATGAACCCAGGCTGTTGTAACTTCATATTTGTTGCTCTTCATGTGAACTATGTTTGTTTGGGGCAGTGTTTTAAAAGCTAAACAAGACATTCACCACAAAGATAAACTCTATAGATACAACCCAGGCATCAGAAATGAAGATTCATTTTCTTTAGTCACTGCATATACAATGAGAGTCAATTTCTCTTAAGTTCTATATCTCATTCCTCAAATGTTAACTAAAATGGCATATATAATAATATATGTGGAATCATGAATATCTGTTCCTACTTAATTTGACTGAAATCACCAACTATTTCTCAATAATCAGCATAATATTAATTGTACTGACAAAGCTTTTCCTGTCCTTAACTCTTCATCTATGTTTTAACGTATTTTTTAAAAAAGATAATAGATTTTCCAAGAAAGCCTATGATTTATGCAATGTTCCAGACTGAAGAATGAAGCCCTAGAAGAATGCACTGTAGTGCACAAATAAGCAGAACAGTACCCTAAAATGGGAGAATTGTTCAGAGTACTGAAGTTAAAAAGTTCATATACAAACATACACACACAAACTTAAGAAAAGATTAGAAAAATGCTTCTTCACTCATTTTACTATTTATTTGAAGGCCAATATTGATGAAACACAATTTTAATATCCTTCCTCTGATTTATTTTCATTTCCCATCTCTTATCATCAATCAGCCTGAGTCCAAAATAGTGCATCTTCATATCCAGCAGAGATTTATACCTGCCCCATCATCTGGACCAATGAACTTTGGCAGGATCATTAACACAGGTTTAGCTAAGGAAACAATGTCAGCAAGGTCCACAATTTTGCTTTATTTTTTCCACTATTCAGAGATGATACGAAATATTCTGAAAACATAAAAAATACTTTGAACTTTTTTTCACAGTAAAAGTAGAGTTAACCCTTGAAGAACCCAGAGGTTAAGGGTGCCAACCCCTTATGCAATCAAAAATCTACATATAACTTTTGACTTCCCCAAAACTTAACAACTAATGGCCTACCGTTGACTGGAAGTCTTGTTAATAACATAACCAGTCAATTAACATATTTTATATGTTATGTGTAATATATACTGTATTACTACAATAATGTAAGCTAGAGAAAAAATGTTATTAAGAAAATCACAAAGAAAAGAAAATATATTTCTATTTATTAAGTGGAAGTGGATCATTATAAAGGTCTTCATCTTCATGGTCTTCACATTGAATAGGCTGAGGAGGAGGAAGTATAGGAAGGGTTGATCTTGCTGTCTCAGGGGTGGCAGAGGTGGAAAAAAACCCGAGTATAAGTGTACCCAAACAGCTCAAACCCATGTTGTTCAAGGGTCAACTGTATTTGACATTTACATTATGTAAGTATAATTTTTGTGGTATAATGTTACAACACAATGCTCAGCAATCATCAGCCATTTCGTTCTTGCTCACATAATTTTGGTTTTATTCAGATGAGAGTTGGGCATCAGTGGTCTAAGGGAGACCATTAATTTCAGATAAATCCAATAAATAAAACATGATTGGTCCCTAAACCAGTACTGTCAATTCCATCACTCTTGCCAATGATGGCTTTTGGTTTAGTGAACACCATTCTGCCCAGAAAGCCACGAGAAATGTCATGGCAACTTCTGGAAAAGATTCCCTTTCCTGATTAAAGGTCATTAGTGGAATAACTGGTGAAACTCAAATAAAACCTAGAGTTCAGTAAATAGTAAAACAAGATACCAACAACGTTTTCTCAGTTTTGACAAATATACCACAGTAATATAAGATAAAAACATTAGAGGGAATTAAAACTGGGTAAGGGTTTTAGAAAAGTGTTTTATCTTTGTAACTTTTCTATAAATCTAAAAATATTTCAAAAAATTATTTTAAAAAAAGCTTCTAACTACAGAGAAGAAAACTAAGAATGTGGATCTGACAGATTTGGATTTAAGGTAATCCTGAAGGATGGTATTCTTGGGTCCAAGAGACCTAGAATACTGGCTGCTCCTCCGTAGAAGATTACCCAAAGCACACAAGTTTTCACAATTAAGGACTGTGCCCACAAAACCATGCCATCTTTCACCTAATCTGTGAGTATAATTGACATTATCTTTATTGCTTTTGAATGACTCAGTATAGTGATATATTAGACAAGTTTAACTTAAATTTTAATAATAATTTACTCAAATAAAATGATTGCAAGAGCATTGTCAAAAAATGAAGATATTTTACAGTTGGAGCACTATGTATGTACTCTCTGGACTACTTTGACAGAGTAGGTTTTTGAATGTAACAAGATAAGTCAACTTGAGTGGTAATATATTTTGGGAAATTAGCTCACTAAAAATTGTGACTGTACACATTTTACTGTAAATGTTTTGTAGTTTTCCCCCAATAAAATTTTAGGAAGAAAAAAAAATGAAGATATTTGTAAAACTGAGGAAACTTTTCTTTAATGTACTTTTATAGCATTTCTACCACTTGTACATTCTGCACGTTGAAGGCACATAGTCATAACTATTTCTGTTGCTTAAGTTGGTTGTTATAGTAACTCTGCAGCTGTGATATAACAAAGAAAATTATTGAGACCTTTTATGAAGTGGCAAATATAGCTTCGCTTCGCAAAAGTGTCATTAATAATTTCAAGGTGGAAAGAGGTGAATGTATTTATATTGGAAATTCAAAAACATATATGAAGGGGCAAAACTATGTGCCCTTGAGAAATAGGATTTCCTTTCTGAAATGAGAACATTTTCAGGATCATTATAATAACCATTATTTTGCATTCAGTGGGTGAATATATTTGCATAGGATGATACTTAATATATACACAGAAAGGATAGGGCAGCAGATGTAGTATATGTGATGAACAAAAAGGTTTACCCAAATGTTGTCCCTGAAGTTGTAGAATGTATCACATCCTTTGATCTACTTGCCAGTCTACATTAATACACTCTGCTCCAGGACTGTAAAAAAATATGATGTTTCAAGCCACTGTTCTTGCTCCCCGAGGTCCTTAGGTAAATTGCCTTAGGAAGAGCAGGTAACCAACAACATCTGAAAAGTTTGAGTTTTAATAAATCTTTCATTTTGCCCTTCTCAACCTTCAGTGAAAAGCTCTTTGACATGTGATATACTGGCACATTAATCGCAATAAGCCACTGCACACTAGATGCCAAATGTCAGGACCTTAATATGCAAAATATATTCTTCCTGCTTAAATGGGAACTTGACTCTCTTTGTCTTTAGTTCTTTGGAAGAGCTGATGTCATAACTTGACTACAAAGAAAAATAATGCAAATACAGCTATTTATTTAATTAGTAACAAGGGTAAAATCCTTCTAATACAACTTTATCAGAGGTCAGCTTGGGGTCCCTATCATAGAACAAGAGGATTTTGGAGACCAGCTTAATACTGATCTCTGGATTTCAATTTCCCACTAATAAAGGATAATATAATGTAGTGTAAGATTTTGTATTTGTTCAGATCCTCTAACAACTGGGAAACTAATATGTAACAACTGAATAAATAACTCCACATTCACTGTTTTTGCAGCACAGATGACCTCTGATGGAGAAGAGGATCAACCATGTCCAACTGGAAGGTGGAAATGGGCCATTACCACTCAGAGAATCAAAACCAGAAAGCTACTTTCCCCTTGGTTATTTGCTAATTTACATATGACTGTAGAATATATAAACATCCCATGTGGCTACTTTTTAATCTTGACCTTAGAGGAAAATGCTATTCAGAAAAATAAAATAAAATAATCAAAACATAATGAAAGGGCCTGAAAAGAAGCCAAGTATTTGGAAGTTCCAATCTTCAAAAAAATTTTTTCTTTTTTTTTTTTCCAAAAATTTTATTGGGAGAAAACTACAAAATATTTACAGTACAATGTTTACAGTCACAATTTGTAGTAAGCTGATTTCCCAAAACATATTACAACTCAAGTTGACTTATCTTGTTACATTCAAAATCCTACTCTGTCGAAGTAGTCCAGAGAGTACATACATAGTATTCCAACTGTATCTACGTACAACCAACACCCATTTGATGTTCATAGATCCACTTTACATAGAGACCACAAACATAGACTTTTAAACATCTCACTCCCATAGTGTCCATAGTATGACAGTATTTAGGTCAAATGCCGGACTCTTTGTATTGTGAAATATGGGTGCTTCTACCAGTTGCTCTTCATTAGGAGACATTCATTCCATTATATTGAATTCACTGAATCAGTGCCTTCCAGACCAGCTCTTTCAGATTCAAGCCTACAGAATCATACTTATAATAAGATAATAAATGCATATACATCAACCAGAACCATACTAAAAGTGCTCTTGGCGAGTGTATAGCATAGTAAATTTGGCTTAGATAAAATGGGGTATTTGTTAGAATCATCTTTATTCTTACCAATTTGATCAACACTAAAATATGCCCTGGGTAACATTTGGTGTGGAAAAAATAAGAGAAATAAGAATTAAAAGAAGAGCAAACAAACTAGCCCTATTAATTAACGTTGATACTATTTTTGTATTATAAAGCATAGTCATATCCCTTGAAGGAAAATGAAAATTAACTAACAAAAACACCACCATGTTAATATACTGCCAAGATTTTATCTTCGGTCACTAAGCAAGCACTGTTAGTGCAATGGTCAATAAAACAACAAATAAAATATTCAACTAAAAGAACGTTAATGTGAGTGGTTAGTTCAATTCAGTAATTAAAGTCATGTTTATAGGAATCTGTACTTTAAAAAAAAATCTAGCACTGTGCTTTTCTAGAGTTCCTGTGATAAAACCAAATGCACCTTCAACTGTGACTACATCTATGCTGGTAATCCTTTAATGATTTGGGGCCATCACAGTGATATGCACTTCAAGGAATATAAATAAGAATTATACACACAGTCTCAATGAAAGATGACAATTTATCCTTTATAAATGTACATTTTCCCTCAGTAATAGGTAATATTCTATATTAGGGCCAAAAAAGTGGAAAAGTTGCATACAGAAACTAGGAAAAAAATATGAAAATAGAATCTTTCCTTTTTCTTTTTTATATTTTTAATTTTTTTAAATTTCAGCATATTACAGGGGTACAAATGTTTAGGTTACATATATTGCCCTTGTCCCACCTGAGTCAGAGCTGCAGCCATGTCCATCTCCTAGATGGTGTGCACCACACACATTACGTGTGTATATACCCATCCCCTTCCCCCACCATCTGCCCGACATCTGATTACTACTATATGTGCACTTAAGTGTTGGTCAGTTAAGTCAGTTAATACCAATTTGATGGCAAGTACATGTGGTGCTTGTTTATCCATTCTTGGGATACTTCACTTAGTAGAATGGGTTCCAGCTCTATCCACAATTATACAAGAGGTGCTAGACCACCAGCTCTATTCAGGATAATATGAGAGATGCTAGACCACCACTGTTTTTTGCAGCTGAATAAAACTTCCTGATATACATATATATATACCACATTTTAGTCATCCACTCATGTCTTGATGGGCACTTGGGTTGTTTCCATTTCTTTACAATTGTGAATTGTGCTACTATAAACATTTGAGTGCAGATGTCTTTTTTATAGAATGTCTTTTGTTCTTTTGGGTAGATGCCCAGTAATGGGATTGCTGGATCAAATGGTAGTTCTACTTGTATCTCTTTGCGGTATCTCCATATTGCTTTCCACAGAGGTTGTACTAGCTTGCAGTCCCACCAGCAGTGTAGGAGTGTTCCTATCTCTCCACATCTATGCAAACATTTATTGTTTGGGGACTTTTTGATAAAGACCATTCTCACTGGGGATAAGTTATATGTCATTGTGGTTTTGATTTGCATTTCCCTGATGATTAGAGATGTTGAGCATTTTTTGATATGTTTGTTAGCCATTAGTCTATCTTCTTTTGAAAAGTTTCTGTTCATGTCCTTTGCCTGATTTTTGATAAGGTTGTTTGATTTTTTCTTGATGATTTTCCTGAGTTCTATATAGATTCTAGTTATCAGCCCTTTATCAGATGTATAACATGTGAATATTTTTCTCCAATTCTGTAGGTTGTCTGTTTGCCCTCATGATAGTTTCTTTAGCTGTACAGTAGCTTTTTAACTGTATCAGGTCCCATTTATTTTTGTTGTTGTCTTGATTGCCTTTGAGGTCTTCTTCATAAAATCTTTGCCTAGCCAGCCAATGTCTATATGAGATTTTCAAGCATTTTCTTCTAGAATTCTTATTTCATTCTTTAGGTTTAAGTCTGTTATCCACTGTGAGTTGATTTTTGTGAGAGATGAAAGGTGCAGATCCTGTTTTAGTCTTCTACATGTGGCTATTCAATTTTCCCAGCACCATTTATTGAATAATGATTTTTTTTCCCCAGCGTACGTTTTTGTCTGCTTTGTCAAAGATTAGATGGCTATATGAGGATGGTTTTGTATCTGGGTTCTCAGTTCTGTTCCATTGGTCTATGTCTCTGTTCTTGTGCCCGTACCTTCCTGTTTTAGTTACTATAGCCTTGTAGTATAG